>WBMZ01005263.1:0-151656 GCA_013400975.1 Atrichornis clamosus | reverse complement strand
ATTCTTTACTGTGAGGATAGTGATGACGCACTGGACGAGGTTGCCCAGAGAAGTGGATGTCCCATCCCTGAAAGTATTCAAGGCCAGGTTGGTTGAGGCGCTGAACAACCTGGTCTAATGGAAGGTGCTCATGCCCATGGGAAGTGTGTTGGAACTTTATGATCTTTAAGTCACTTCTAACCCAAACAATTCTATGATTCTATGATTCTCTTTAGGATGGAAAAGATCACCTGAATCATTCAGTCAAGTTGTTGTGACTATCTATAGCAGGGCATCTCCTCCCTCCACAAGAGTTTATCTGTTGTTTGTTAACTGGTTAGATAACTCAGATAGGACAAGCTGTCTTGTAGTTAGGTTTTTTTGGCACCATGGGGTAAACACTGGTCTGGCATCTTCCAACTGTCAATAAGTACCTTACTGTCAAAATGAGATCTGGAAAGACAAGCTGACTGACATTTATTCACTTTACAATTATAAAAGCCACACTAAATCTTCACAAAGCAGAAATCTTGTATACATTTTCCTGGAAATGTGTGGAGCTTCTCCCACAAGTAGGGACACCTGCTTCACGATTACTCCCCAGGAGTTAAGTGAAGCAATCTCTATACATTATTGTCATTTTGGTCTGTGCAATATTGTCATTTCACTTGACTCCTAACCAATTCTGTTTCTTTTGCTAGCTTTAATAGCAGTACCTTGATAAAGTGCACTGTTTGATGTTACACTGTAATCTAGTAGTAGTTCTTTAGTTTTGTACAGTGTAGCAAGTAATTCTGATTAAGAGCTTTTGTCTATTATCTCCTGTTTGTTTAATATATAATTCATTTTTATAAATAGATTTGATTTGCCATCAAAATCCCTGAGACCACCTCATCCTTTCTTTATTTCTCCTTGAGTTAACTGAACACTACCACAATGCACATGTAAGCATAACATGCTAGAAAAAGGGCTAGATACTGGGGTGTTTTCTATTAAAAAAATTAATAGTATTTCTTATGAGACTTTAATAATCAGATAAATAAGACCACAATTGTTTGTTTCATTTTAAGTAAATTAGTATTATTAGTTACTCTATTTCATTTTCTACAGGTGAAAGGCAATATTACAGGTACCAGATAGTCTCTTTTTATAAGGATCTGCCAGTATAGACATGCTAGAGAAATACTGACTCTGCAAAAAGCAACTGATGATCCAGAGTTCCATATCCTTGCTACATAATAACAAGTATGTAGGACCCATATTAGCTTGGGTCCTGTCAAGAAGGAAGGGTTTTTTGGGCTGAGGTCATTTCCTCCCGAAGCTCCAGGACAGGCTCTACAGTGCAGCTAAAGCAATGTCTAGAGATATTCTTGAGGATAAGCCTCCATTTTAGATAATTTCATAGTGCTTGTTGTACCATGTGGAATTAAGGTTACCTATTCCTGCCAGGATCTGGAGGAGAAGGATGGTGTTGTGTGGCTAGAAGAGACCATTAATTGTTGAACGAGAATATAATAGTGGTCTGGCATGGTTTTCCTATTATTCAAGAATTATTATTTCTCATTTTTTAGAGTATAGTCAATTTGAATACACCCATCTGGTGTTTGAATACACCAGAAAGTTAATTTGGTTTTAGTTTAGAACTTAAATTCTTATGCTGCTATTAAAATGTGGACAGTGACAGTAGGACCTTGGTTATAACACTGCGCTCCTCAAACCTCCATTATGTAATTATAATAAACCTGTAATGCAGTATTAGATGAAAAAACCAAAAAAAGTATACTTCATTCACAGTATGAAGAACAAATTTTGAAACAAAATACCTGAAAAAATTATTCTGACTTTCATTGAATCATAAGGAGGTACAGGTTTTCAGAATTAGGAGCAAACAGAAGAATACATATTTTCTTCTTTGGTATATTTCAAGACCCATATGACTTCATATTACTGCTTCACTGGGATATATATTGTCATATATGCATTAGCAAATTTTGCTGTAGTATAGCAAGACGAAGATTTAAAAAAAATGTGAATATATATTCATCAGATGGCTTACTTATTTGAGAAAACAGCTGTAAAAAAGATTTTCAAAATAAGGACTAAAAAAGTTTATATGGATTAATATTCATTTTAAAATATGATCAGAAAATAACATTATAGAATACAATCACCACCAAAGTTTTACAACTCCCTTAGTGAGAACCCAAGTTTACTTTGAAAATATCTGATTTGGATTCAGAAAGTACTTAATATAAAATTGAACTAGTAGATATAAATGAGATTTTATCTGATATATGATAATCTGAGATTACTAGTTATGAATTGTAGCAAAAATATTTTTATTATTCACATCCTTTTGTCTACCAGCATAATTCAGTTTATAAAGCCAGACAAAAAAATGCAAATATCCTGTTATCATATTTTTGTCTGTTAATAATACATTTTCTATTAAGTAATACACTGACTTTCATTGGCTGAATAACATAAAAAGACCTTCAACACTAAAAGATGACTAAAGAATTCCTAAAAGATACTAAAGCACCACACATGTTTAAATGCATTGCGAGAATTGGGGCATGCTTCCCAAGATGTTATTTAGTTTTCCAGAACGGAGTTTGATTCAGAAGCTTTTAGGTTCTCTAGTGTTTATTTTCTAAACTAAATTTCCACTAAGGCAAATGACTTATAAAAGTACTAGGTTATTATGTCCTTTCTGCATTGTCTCATTATTCCTAACTATAACCATTGTTTGATGCTATGTTTTAAGTCATTATGTTCCATGAGTTCTCAGAGGAACTTCTGACAAAATTTAAGATCAGTAAATATCAGGCAAAAGTCTGGCTTCAAATACTTCAATGAGTGTTCATTGTTATGGACCAGGGTCCTGATGGACTGACATACCTCCTTTATGCTTCCAGCCTCCATTTTCATTGAATGGAGTGCCAGGGAAATGGTGAAAATACAAGTTCCATTACAACTTGAAGCTGCATGAAGATATAGATTGCACTCAGAGCTGGGGAGGCCATGAAGACACTTTTGTGTCCTTTAGAATGAATATCAATCAAATAAATTCCTATTGCCTCCAGTGTTTCATAGAATTCATTATATGTGTATTCTTTAAAAGAGTGTTAGAATTAAATTCAACATAAACAGCAATGAAAAAATTCTGAAGTAGCATAGTGCTCTACATTAGCATTTTCATGGTTTTCTCTTTCATAAATGGAAAAAGAGATTGTAAACTGAAGAAGGAAAGAAATTGTTTTTGTTGAGCATAGAAAAAAGTTCTCAGTGAAGACCTTATTTCACAGCCTTTGATTCTGATATTATCAGATCTGAGGATGATCAAAAGAAGCTACTTTTGGTGTATGTAGGAATATATCTTCAAAATTTTCTTGTTTGTTACCTGTTTGAATTTTTGTAGATTAAAAAACCCCCAAACCCCAGAATGATTGTAAAGTCACTTGTGAGCATATTTTCAAGACTGTAATTCATAAACACATTTACCTGTGTATTGACAAGGCCATTCCAGATGAGAGTTTCTGGAGGCCAGTAAACTTGTGTCAGTGAGACAAAATATGGTGTTGATGCACATTGAATCTTTTAATCTCTCAGCCTTTCCATATTGGTTTTTCCTGTGTACACAATATTGCCAGATTGATGGGTTCAAATATTTTTTTTTCTCAATAAAGGGAGCTAATATTATTGCTAGCAAAAGCATATGCTTCTAATATCAATAGTACTTTATTTCCCTCCAGGGGAGTTACTTCTGGACTAAACAAGCAGACAATAAGGTTGACTGAGAACTGTCTCAATGATTTCCAGAGCAGTACAAAGGCTGCTGATGAATGGCTAAAAGACTGGTTAGAGACAAGTCACCAGTGATGTGTACCCAAGAGGCCAATTCTGGCTCCAGTACTGTGTAACACCTTTAATAACGAGGCGCAGAGTATACCCTCAGACAGTTTGATGACAATACAAAACTGGGAGGAGTGGCTGATACACCAGAGGGTAATGCTGCTATCTAGAGGGACTCTGACAGGCTGCAGAACCGGCCAACAGGAACTTCAAGAAATTCAAAAGGTGAAGTGCAAAACCCTACACCTGAGAGATAACGACCCCACAAAACGAGATACACCAGGGGCCACACAACTGGAAAGGACCTTCCCAGAAAAGGTTATGAGCTGAAGGAAAGGTGCAAAGAAGACAGTCAGGCGCTTTTCAGTGGTTCCCAGTGTCAAGACCAGGGTTAAAGGGCTCAAACTGAAACACAAGAGATTTCTTCTGAACAACAGGAAACATTTATTTACTATGAAGATGATGGGACACTGAAAGGTTGTCCAGGGACACTGTGCCATCTCGGCCCCTGGAGATGTCCAAAAGCCATCTGAACCTGATTGTGGGCAATTGTCTCCAGGTGGTTTTAATTGAGCAGGGAGGAGTGTTAGACCAGATGACCTGCAGTGATCTGTGCCANCTGAACCTGATTGTGGGCAATTGTCTCCAGGTGGTTTTAATTGAGCAGGGAGGAGTGTTAGACCAGATGACCTGCAGTGATCTGTGCCAACCTCAACATTTCTATGATTCTGTGTTTCTAAATTTATATTTATGTACACAAGAAAAGACTATATAAATGTTTGCATTAATTTACAGTTATAAAAACTCCAGCTAAGAAACCTCTTGAAATAACATGATGATACTCATCCTCATGGGTTTATTTTTCTTCCAGTCACTTAAGAACATTCTGTTAGAGAAAAAAGATTTGCAATGGGATGATAACAAATTCTGAGGTACACTACTATTTGTTGGCCATGCTTGGTGCTTCAGAGAAGGTCGAAGTTTTTTCTCATTTCTTGAAGTAATTGTTACAACTTCTTTTGTTCTTTCTCATCTCAGGCAGATGCTCTTGTCATTCACTGGAAAATATGCAATGCTTTTGCTAGTACTTTACTCTCACTGACATTTATTAATGTGGTATATTTTCTTGTGTTTTCTTCTTGATTATTTGGAGTAATATCAATAGAAAGCAGAATTTCAGTCTGCAAATTAATGCATTATCTTTTCTTCACAACCAAACTTCAATGATTAAACCTTGATAAAATGCTCTTGGCTATGTGTCCTTAACAGAAACTTTAAATTAACAGACATAGTGCTAATTAGATGCTAGCTATCATGGATGCAGTATTCACTCATTCAGTATACTCCAAGACAATTTAGACTCAATACAAAATTAAAATTTTACTAATGGATGCAATTAGATGTATCTGCTTATGAATGAATTACTGTTTTGTCCCTTAACAGAGACTAGAGCTATACATGAAAATAAATAAAAAGGTAAAACAAACCTCATAAGAGAGGAAATCCATCTTAGTTTCTAAGTGACTCTAGTTTAGTAAGGATTAACTTTTCTTGTGCAAGTGAACTTGTCATTGACTAGTATCAGTAGCATGCATAGTGGCTAAACTGGAAAATATGCATATTAATACATATATATTGCTATTTTCTTGGCTATTTTGCTTTACTGATATATAGACAGGTCAGTTACAGCTCTTTCCTACATTTTATTTCCTAAGCTTGCACATTCTCTATCACTTTCACTGTCTGTATTAACTCTTAGGTCACTGAAAAAGCAATATACAAATGTAAATTCTATAGTTATCAGTGAAGGAATAAAAGGTTTTGGTTTTCTTTTCTTTCTTTTATTTTTGATTCCTTTTTGCTTTTCTTCTTTCTTATCATTTTTTTTCTTATTGTCTTGATATTACCTTTTCTTTTTTTTTGTTTTGTTTTGTTACATTTTCCTGGTGCATTTTTAACTTTCCTGTTTTAAAATTTTCTCAAGGGCATAGGTTCTTAATCTCTGAGTTACACTTTGTATATTATAAATAAAAAAACTCCATTCATTTTTTCAAAAATTGTTGTTTTTCTTCTTTTGACACCATTTGATGAGAGCAATCATTCAGTTCACTCCTTCATATTTCTTCATCTCACAATGGCATGTCTTGACTGACAGACTGGTTCCTTTCTTCATCTATTCTGCATTATTGTGTTTTCTTTTCCAACTAGTTGTGGAGATAAGGAGGTGATGAATCACAAATCTGAAAATTTACCCATAATCACATATTTTTTTCTTGCCTATTTAAGGTAAATTTAAAAGTTTTCAGGAGTCTGTTTTCTGGGGGGAAGTATCATGGAATCTGATTTTCTTATGCAATGCATTCTACCCTGTCAATAACTGATGGAAATTTTCAAGATACTGAATAAAGTTGTGCTTCACAAGTACATAATTTACTCATTAAAATTATTGGTCCAAATTTTGACTAGTTGTGAATTACCTTGAATAAAATCTCCTAATCCGCACTATCTTTAAGTTCACTGAGTAGTTCACTGACTTCATTAAAAATGACAAAAGAATTTTAACTGAAACCCAGTTTAAGTCTTCTTAGAAAATCAAACTATATGAAATTGCATAGTTTTACAATTTCAATTCTTTCACTTAAATGTTAGAGAAAGGTCTCTGAAACTTTCAGTGACATGCTTCTAGCCATAAAGTGGAGTAAAATCTATGCATTTTTGATTGCAGTGCTTGAAGCTTCACAGCCTGACAAAAAAGCTGGATAATTTATTACTAAGAAGATTCAGCTTAGAAGCAATGTGGTAGTGCAGTATGCCTACTTTGTGTGTGCTTCTGCAATAAAATCTTAAAATTGCTCTTGTGGTATATTGTCCTTTGCTATTGTTTATTATGACTTTTTCCCGGGTCATTTCTTCAGCTGTAATTTATAACCATAGCAAATATAATAAAACCAGTATCATGTATTAGATAACATTTCAGGTGTTTTGGTAATATACAGAATGCATGCAGCATGTGAGATATTACACTCAATGTCTGGTGTATGTGCAACGCCATATTATATGTATGATTTCACAGGACACACCAAATGGTTGAAAGATAGTTATCACTTTGAAGTTTCCGTTTCTGCCTTCATAAATCCTTTTATTCTTCCAAAATTTTTGTTCCTTTTGATTTTTTTATTTTCATTTCCTTGCAACATGACTAAGGCAGATTAACATTTCCCCTCCTGGATGTTCTATTTTGGTATTATCACTTTGCCAGAAAAGTCAATATAGGTAAGACTGGTATGACTCTTCCACAATCAAAGTCCTAAGTACAGATCTTTAAATGACTCCGCCACTTCAAATTGCATCAGGCTGAAGCTTGATAAATGAGCTGTTAATATAAATAAGCTTAAGAAGAAAATAAAACAAAACCCCCTGCAGCAACAACAGAATCAAGAGATCTAAAATGAATAAGCTGTTTAAAAATATGAAAAAAACAAACATCTAATTAGAGAATTTCAATTTACTCGTACTTTTGGTAGGCTATAGAAAAATGTCAGACCGATATTTTTGAAGCATTCTCAATTTTTTTTAGGTATACACAGCTATAATTATTAACAAAAATATATGTGGAATATATAAATTTTTAAAATGTTGAAAAGCTTTTGGTCATGCTTGCTTGCATGACAATTATGTTTTCTTTCTGCTAGTTTTCCATCCATTTGATTGTTTTAACAGCACAATCTACAACTTGAAAGGCAATGACAGATTAAAAATTTGTTATTCCATTTAGCAGAGTTCAGAACAAGAGAATTAAAAACATTCCTAATGACTACAGAGTAGTACAAATTTTTTATGTGTATTTATTTATTCATTCATGTTTCTCCTAAATAGTAGAAGTGATTTCCAACATAGCACTTAAATGGTAATTTTTACTTATGCCAAGATTCTCCATAATGCCCTCTATATATCCAGCTTTTTTGATCTCCCCTAGGATCTTTTCTCATTTCCTCCCTAAGAAATTTCATATTTTCCCTAAGTTTTAAAATTTGTTGTTAGCTCTATTCCGCCTAATGTTTCAAACTCTTTCCCTCAAATAGCCCACACATCCCTATAACATAGGATTACATAATTCTTTACTCTGAATGAACTTCAAAGAAAATCATTTACTAAAGATAACTGGAACTCATAATTATCTGTTATGCTGGGTGCATGAGTGTATACTGGAGCAGGAAAAGCTGCAAGAAGTCTCTTATTTCTGAGAAGAATGGAAACAAATTCATGACTAAGCTCAAGTAAGTTAGTTACAAAGGTGGCTAAAGTATCTCTGTGAAATTTAATTTGTTCACATTGTTGTTAATCTTGTTTTTTCCTATCAAAATGAAGGATTTGAAACATTCATAAACTAATCTGCTCAAGGTAAATTATATATAAAGAACTACCTTCAAAGCATGAACAGGTAGCTGTTAATTTTCTGTTTAAGAGACACTTCAAAATCAAAAGGCCAGAGCATTGTATAATAAGATTTTGTAAAATGGCTGGTTTTTTTTTTTAATACCAAAATTTACATATATATTTACTTAGAACATACTCCTTAAACACTAATAGGCATTGCAATAAAAACCAGGATCCAAACTCCAGAGTTTACAGTATGAGTTACCAGTGCAATCAATTGATTGCCATATCCAGATCTCTGGGCCCATGCATCTACAGTAACTGATTTTCCAGTATGGACTGATTTGCAGGATCAGAGCTGTATCCGTAATACATAAACGAAGTATGATGGAAAGTATATGACAAGAAAATAATTGAGTAATATAGATTCATAATCTTAAGTTTGACTTTTAATTTTCCTTTATACTGATTTTTAAGCATATTTTGTTATCACCTCAGTGAAAGAATTGATAAGTTCATGGGTCCTTCAAATGGGCAAGAAAAGCTTGCTTGTAGCACACATACTTTTGTTACCAGCATATGTTCTGTCCAAGGAATAGAATATGTGCTGACCGTAATCAAAGAACTGTACCAAATAACTTGTGAAATCAAACTTCAATATGCAGAACTCGAAGGAAGAGAAATAGCAGACATTGTAAATTGGGTAAAAGCCTGTCTTTTGAGTTGTTCAGGATAGCTTAGATGAAAGCCATGAGAGAAGTGCTGTTGTTTACAAACAATATCAACATTTACTATAGTCTTTTGACTATTGAATTAAAAATATAAGTTCCAAGTTTGTCCAAGATTTTTTCTGCAAAAGTTTATTTTCATTATATTGAATAAATAACAAAAAAATTAATTTGATCTTCAGCCATACATAAATAAAAAGTGGTTAAAACTAACCCCTTTTTAACAACAAAAAACAATCTTTAAAAGTTATAAACAGAGTTAGTGATATCCAAAGGTGATATTCAGCAAGGCTAATTATAAAGCCCAATGGATTAATAACTCTTCTGTTAACAGTACTATAACAATAATTGACACTAAATGAAAAAAAGGCATTAGGGCAATTTAAAATCATCAAGCCTTACAGGGATCTTGTTATAGAGATCATTTCCATAGATGCAAATATTGGTTACCATCTATGTATGAATATGTAGACCTGTGTACTGTATTAGAATTATTTACTATTTATGTAGTACAATTATCTCTTCCATTATGCAACATTTTATTTCTTATTCTTCCCTTGATACTATTCTATAAGAACTGAGATTTTCTATTGTTTAAGTTTTGCTTCCCTTGAATTACATAACTCTTCACACAGGACATATTGTGTGTGTGTGTGTGTGTGTGTGTGTGTGTGTGTGCATACACTGATGTAGCCAAAGATTTGTCATATATGGTTTCTGACATCTCTGTTCAATTGTTTATAATAATCACTTTTCAGAGATTTAGGGCTGGTCCTCAGGGAAATATGACTTGATGCTTTAGTGCAAAATGCCCATCAAGTGATGCTGCCAAGATTAATCTTTTTTCCCCAACATTTTACTTATGAATCTCTATGCAGAAAGTCTGAGAGCAATGCCTACCATCAAATAAAACCCAGATTTGTCCTTTTGATTTTCTAATTAAGTTCTCTCTCCATTTTACTGTGATATGCAGATACTGTACCTGATTTTTGACAGTACCCTGATTAAGCATGGTCCATCAGCAATGCCTTTCTAAGTAACTGCTGCAGTCATTCATATATGCTTCATTAACTTTAGTGTGGGAAGTATTTGAAATTTCAGGATGAAAAGAAACCAGGCTAATCATTTAGGTATCATGTATTTTGCCTTAGCTGTTCTCTGTGCATGGTTTAATGACTAAATCAATTGAAATGAAAGCAGAAACAGCAGCCTTCTGGGTCACTTCCTGTGATTTCCTCTGTGATCTCCTTGAGAAAACCACTTCTTATCATAAGTGAGTACATTTTTAAGGTCAGGTGATGAGAAAGACGTAGCCTCAGAAATAGAAACAAAAGTTTTAAAACCAATCCCTAAAGAGGGAAAATGAAGACAATAATTAAGAATAATAGCAAGACCTACAAAGAAACAAAAGTAAACAGAAGATAAACAAACCAAAACAGAAGATAAAATGCACAGAAGCTGCTGAAGTGCAATAATGGAAAAAGAGAGATAAAATCTCTGAGAAAACCATAGCTAGAATGATACAATTATTTCTAAATACAGAAGAAATAACACAAATTTTAAGTCTAATCATATATGATGTCCAGGCTGGATTACATATGGCAATTGATAGACAAGAACTAAGTAACAGCAATAAATAGGAAGTAAAGAAATGGTAATTATTTACTTCAGTTCTATGTATAAATGAGGTAGACTAAAACATTCATATTACATGTGTATTTTAACTAACAAATAAAGAAGAAAAAAGTATAATGAAGCAACAATTCAATACCGTTTGAAAGAACCATACAATATTCAGTTATGAATTTTCAGGGAATATAATGTATTTATTATCACTTTCAAATTCATGTAAAAAAAGACATCCCCCTGATTTCTCTGTCTGCATAAGTAGATGGAAATCACAGATATTTAGTTTTACCCTTAGTAGCTGATTTTTGTTGTAGAAAAATTTGTACTTTTAAGAAGTGTTATTGTTGGTTTTGTTTGGTTTTCAACTAATAATTTTCCAAAGTATTTTTCTCTTTCTACCAGACCAGATAATATAAAAATGTCTAACACCTCAGCGTCTTTTAAAACTTGGACTCCTTGTCTATGTAGCCACTCACTGCAATATCATAGAATCTCTGAATTATTCAGGCTGAAAGGGATCTCAAGAGGTCTGTAGTCCAACCTCCTGCTAAAACAGGCTCAGCTGCAAGAGCAGACCAGGATGCTCAGGCAGATCTTGGAAAACTTCTACGACAGATACACAACTTCACCAGGCAACCTCTTTCAATGCTTCATGGTCTTTGTGGTGTAGAAGTTTTCCCTTGTAAGTTGGATGGCTTCTGTTTCAATTTATAACCACTGTCATTCATTCTCCTGTCCTGCTCCACAGTAAATAACCTGGCTCTGTCTTATTTACTTCTTCATAGGTACCGGCAGGGTGATAATAGCTCCCCCAAAGACACCTCTTCAGTCTGAACAAGCCCGGCTCCCCCAGCCGTTGCTCAGAGGATAAGTTCTGTAGCCCCATCCAGATTTGCAGTCTTCTAATAAACCCATTAGAATTTATCTAATTCTTTCTTTGTACTGGAAGCAAAAACTGGATGCAGTTTTCCATGTGTGGTCTGTATCTGAGATTAACAATAGTTTGAGTAGATTTTGTGGCCTGAGAATAATTATTTCCACAAAAATCTCTCCCATTGCATGGCTTGCAATTCCAACCTGCTAGCACAGAAGCAGATTTAATAAATATCTGCTATGAACTTAATCTAACTCAAATCCATGTAAAATACTACTTTCTGTAATAGATACATTTCTCTAAGGGCAAAAATACTACTTTCTGTAATAGATACATTTCTCTAAGGGCAAAAACCTCAGAGACACCTTTTGCTTCAAGAAAGTACTGTGTGGAAAAAGACCCCATTGCTTATGGAAGAACACCATTTATCTCTAAACAGTAACAAATTGTATGTGTTCTGGAAAGACAGAAGCTAAATGTTACAGAATATTAGGTATTTTATGCTTTTTTTATAAACTGAATTTTACTCCTCTGACCAGTGTCATTTACTTATAATAAGGAACAGTGTGGGAAGGAAAAAAGGTAACATGATTATTTTGAACTGCAAATTACATTGAAATTCCCCCTATTCTTAAGAATAATATTTGAAAGAAAGCTAGATATGTCAAAAAAATATGCCTGATGTCTACCTGTAATATTATAAATTGTCTTAACATGACAATCTAAACCTTTTTAGTGCCTTGTTGTTCCAAGATGTTAAAGTTTTTATTTATGGCCTTTTTATTTTTGTTTAATTCCTGATTTTACAAGAGGAGATTTAAAGAAATTTTGTGCAATGGAAGAATCTGGACATTAAGAAAGTAGAAAAAATTCAAAGGACAAATTCTTATTTGGAGACTGGCCAATTTTCCACCTTGAAATTTCCTAACGAAAAGGTGTCATAAGATTATGTGAACAAAGCATTAAGAAACACAGTCACAGTCATGTATATATAGATCATATGATTACAGGTTTGTGATTTGTGGATTTTTAGGTTTGGGGTTTTTTTTTAAAGCTGTATCAGCACCTTGCTATGATTGAGTGTATAACAACGTGAAGGAAAAATGAGAAGTGGAACATCTTCCTTCAGTTCACACACCTTCAGATGTCTTTCCCCAAACTAACTCACCTTTTTAGCTTTATTCTTCAAAGTAATTTTTTTAAAAAAATTTTTAGGAACATGTCTGCATTTTGCACCCGTGCCCAGCATTTGAGCATACCTATATGTTAATAAATATTCCATATGAGAAATCAATGGGCTAAGATCACCCTGACCATTCCATATGTTACAACAAAGAGCCCTCAGACTGGGGACTTTCAATATATACTCATGTACTTCTCATCTGAAACTCCCATCACGGTGCTCATAACATGTAGTTAATCTAAATTGTTATTTTGGTATATAGCTTTTGATAGAGAAATTCTGGAAGTAACCATATTTTTGAAAATTTCCAAACAATTGATTTACTATTAGAGTTTTATTTTCTATATTCTATTGTTTACAGGGTATTAGAAAAACAGCCTTTAAGGATATTTTACCCTGCCACTTCATCCATTTATTCTAAAAAGGCCTGAACAGAATATAAACTACAACCCCATTAATAAAATATAATTTTATGTCACAAAGCAGGAGGATGTACTTGAAGTGTGGCTTATCTGAAGTAGGTATTTATATCCTATTAGTAAATTGAAGTTCCTTTTGGCAGAGTAGAAGCTGAGGAGACCTGAAAGAGCCAAACACTTAAACCAAGGTTTTAGTGTCTTACATCTGCATTATGCTATGCGAGATACCTTCCTTAGCTACTTTCTGTCACAAAAGTTAAGACACTGAGGTGATGGACTAGGAATGAGAAGCACCTCGATGTTTCACTCCTGATAAAAAAGCTCCCTGAGAACTCTCAAGAGTACAACAGAACACAGCATTATAACCAGGGCTAAGGTCACTGTGGACAAATTTGTGAGCATCACTGACTGTGCAGGATGTTGTGGCTCACTCAGGTTCTAGCCAGCGTAATTCAAAACTGCTGTAGACCTGGCCTGAGTGGTTGTTGTCTAGACAAGGCTGCATGACTAACGGGAAGCAGCAGTCAAGACACAGATGTGAGCACAAGCATTGCTGCAGTTGATGGTCTCAGGACAAGCATCCAATAGAGTCCAAATTTACAAAAAAAAAAAAAAAATCAAATAATTATCCCACTGAGATCCAGCCTAAATATTAGTAGGTCATCTCAGTTAAGACTGAAGGGCTTATCCATGTCTGAATAAGTGACAGTTGAATAAAATGTTTCTAGGTAGTGACTTTAGATGGTTCACCAAATCTCATCTAAATTATGTATCTTTTGGTTGGAAGAGTAGTACCTTTGAGGAATGAGATCTAAATTACCTATGGATCTAGACTCAGACAGCATCATGGGGACATTAATCATTAAAAACCCTTCAAGACAACTACTAAATGGTCAGACAATGCAAGCAAATGCGTGAAAATATTTTGTATATGTGTCATTGAAAGTTGTATCTCCTACTGATAAGTTTTCAGTTGTTAATATTTGCTTTATTTACTTTAGGTTTACGAAATTTATTTAATGTTGAAAACATGGCAGCTGAAAAATGTTAAAACAATTTTAGACCAAAAAGAAAAAAGTGCAAACAAAATGATACAGATCAGTTTTTATTAGCTACATGTTTAGGAAGTGAAAAAAAAAAATGGGAAGAGAATTTTCCAGGCTTTATTAACATGAACTATCCCACCTAGTCTTTGATATGATGTGTTTATAGACATTAAAAATGCAACTGAATAGATAAATACCATAATTCCATATTTTAAATATGTTTATTTTATTTAAGGTCTCAGAGGATGTGTGTGAAGGTTAAATACAAGTTATACTCATTTGATTAACAGTTATATGCAGAATAGGTATCAGGTATTTACATAAGCATTTCAAGTAGAATATTTCCTTCTCTCTCCTCTTGGAAGGATAGCAACAATTTTTGCTATTAATACATTTGCTGAGAAAAAATACATAATTTAAATGCTGATTTACTAATGTAAATCTGTGACACCTCAGGAGCAGTAACAAGTAATAGGAATTTTTGAATCAAGTAGTTTATTAATGATTTATTTGATAGAAACATCCTGCAAGCAGAAGATGAGCTCTGGATGTTGTTACCATAGATTAAAGAGATGACAAAGCAAGAGCATTTGAGATAAGGGAATGGTAGGAAGAAGGCACTAGAGAATGTGAGTGGCAATAGAACTGAGCTGCAGTTCTGAATGTAAGAGATAAATTCTTTTTCTGTTTTTCCTGCCTGCATTTTGTCTTCTTAAAATGCAAAGTTTGAAGTCATTTTTACTTTTTTTTTTGAGCTTCCTTAATCTTGCATGTCACACTGAAACTTCTGAACTAGTTTTTATACCCCCATTTTGTCCACTTCCCCCATTCTAAAATAAGCATTGGGAATATTGAGGTCAGAGATTTTTGATTATCAGAATTACTTGAATATTGTATTGCTACTGTAATCTTTGGGTCACATTTCCAGAGAAAAAAAGAGGGGAAAAAATTCAAGAACCAATACAAAATAAAGAGCGTACAGATGTGACGGCTCTGTGGGGGTGCAGCATGCCTTGTCTGAGACTGTCATCTACCAGACAAAATAAAACAGGGCAGCACAATTTCTGCATCCAATTCCAGGGAGGAAGCTGAAAGACTGGCAACAGTAAATAAGGACATCCATGACACTTGGAAGTAATTAAATCACTAGAGGTTAAACTAATCTAAATTAAAAGCATCTAAGGCATTGAAAATAGATCCTAGAATAAACTTGATAGAGGAAATATATTTTTTAAACAAATGGTACTTTGAAAGAGTAATCTAATCCTGTTAATGCCTAGAGGGTTGTTTCTGAGGCAATTATAAAGGAAATCAACCAGTAAACAAAAACTCTAATGAATCGTTAAGTGGCAGAACCAGGAAAGACTTCTCTCATTGCACATTCTGATCCTCAGCATTTTCTGGAGAACTCATTACTATTTAATGTACGATAGTTTCAAGCAATCCTGATTGTCCCAAATTCCTTTGTACTCTGAGAGTCTTCTTGAGTATTTTCCCAGTTAATAAGTCTTTTTTTTTATATATACAGTCTGGGCTTCTCCTTTTTTAGATTTTGGCTATTGCTTTTTCTCTTGTCATATTCTAAGCCTGTGAATAACTCCTTTCTTTGATTTATATTGTTTCACTTTAGGATCTTACATTTCAAGCATTTATTATATCTTAATATCGATTGAACCTTGCTGAAATGCATCATGTTCAGCTTCTTCAGTCTCTTTATATTCATAATATTTATATCACATTTTCAAATCTTTAATTTTATTCCCACTATAGTTGTCATATATTTCAAACCATGAAACAAAGAGCTCCATATATGAACACAAATTTTAAGCATTAAAGCTATGCAGTATGTCATTATTACTTTACTGAAACAGCATTGGTGTTTACTTCATGTCAACAACACAGTGAGCACTCGTTCTTTTTTTGTTGTTGTTGAATTATTCCTGGATATTTCAAACTCATTAGCTCTATATTCAGAAGTTTTTGAATGTGATGTTTATTTCTTTTCCTTTTACTATATGGTGATCTAGAAGAGAAAGATTAGGCAGAAAAGTGCCTGACTGGTTTGCATCAGGGCTCACACTGATTACCACTCTAAGAAGAAGTAACTCCCACATTCCGGCTCTGGGACCCATTGAATATATATAGGAAGCCTGCTACAAGTCAGTTAAACTTTGAAAAAGGCAGGCTGATATTCAACATCAGATTCTGTGAGAAGCAGCTCTCATCTTTTGCAGAGTGCCCACTAAAGCTGTAATTTTCATAGAACCAATGTACTGCATGCAAGAAGTTACTCCCACCTGCAGTTGGAGGTGGGAGGTTCAATTCAGAAGCAGGAGTAGTGACATTTTGGTATGTTAGTAAAAAAGCTTAATTTCATTTGTTTTTCTTGGAACAAAATCGGGGGGTTTGCAAAGGAGAACACTTACTTTTGGGGGAAAAAAAATTAGTTGCTTTTCAGAGAAAAGATCTGTTATTATTTTTATGCACTTTATTAGTGCATAAAGTTTTCTGAATTCAATCGTCAGCATAGTTATAAATTTTATAGCATGGGAAAGAAAGAGAAAATATTAAAGGAAGATAATCCTTCTTTTCATATTTATTTACCTATTTCATTTCTTCAACTCTGTACTGTGTTACTTTTCACAGTATCCAATTCACATGATTCATTCTAACTTTTGTACATAATTTTTTTTCTATTTTGTTTTGCAGTAAAATACAAATAGATGTTTAGAAAACAGAAGTTCAGTTCAGAAAATCTTTTGAGATTAAGGGAAGTATGCAGTAAGCAACACATGAAAGAAAACATCTAATTTAAAATACAGAATATCAATGTTTGGCTGGAAGAGATGTAGAGCATTGCTAACAGAAATGCAAATGTATTTCAAATTTGAGCTGACACTAGTGTTTTATATAATACTACACGCTTGAAAATGGTCTCAGATTTCCTAGAGTCATGGTATCATGGAAAGACTTGGGTTAAAAGGGACCTTAAGATCATCTAGTTCCAAATGTCCCTGCCATGCACAAGGACACCTTGCACTAGACCAGGTTACTCAAAGCCCCATCCAGCCTGGCCTTGAACACTTCCAGGGATGGGGCATCCACAACTTCTCTGCACAGTCTGATCCAGTGTCTCTCCACCCTCACAGCAAAGAATTTCTTCCTAATATCCAACCTAAACCTACTCTCCTTCAGTTTGCAGCTGTTCCCCCTTGTCCTGTACCTACGTGCTCTTGTAAACAGTTCCTCTCCAGCTTTCTTGAAAGCCCCCATTTGGTGCTGCAAGGTCACAGTAAGGTCTTCCTTGAGCTTTCTCTTCTCCAGGCTGAATAATCTCTCTGTCTTTCCTCACAGGAGACATGTTCCATCCCACTAGTCATCTTTGTGGCCCTTCTCTGGGCTCACTCCAACACATCTATAGGCCTTCTGTGCTGGGGTCTGGACTCAGTAACGCAGGTGGGGTCTCATGGATGCAGAGCAGGGGTGCAGAATCACCTCCTTTGGCTTGTGGATTTGTGGGAATTAGCAGTGGAAGCTGATGTCTTTTGTAGCTAACTGCATAATCTGAATCTGCAGAATATTCAATTAAAACTGGAATTCCTGTTTTTCTTTGCTAACATTATTAGCTGTTGAAGATCAGGGGAAAAAATTCTATATGGTTTTGTATTCCAAGGCTAAAAGAATTTGTGTCTCCTAATTAGTTCCATCCAACTTAAAACTTTTGGATTTGGGGAGTTATTCACAAAAGGGAATCCTAGAAATCTGGATTTCACTGCAGCAAGTCTTGTTATTTGTGTCTTGAAAAAGATGTGCTTCAACACCAACCCAGTAGGCTTTGCATCCTCTACCATATTTGGTTATTCAGCATAGCCTTTGTTTCAGTTCAAGAAAAGGGTTGTGTGTATGTATATGTGTATGTGTTTGTGTGAGAGAGAGATTTAAGATTTGAGAGAGATTTAAGATTTGAGGAAGCCTTAAGAGGACTCTTGTTGATATGCTGAGTGGTGTGAAGTGACTAGACATCTCAGAAGGGATTATCCACCCTGTACTGCTCAAATTACTGGGGATGCGAAAAGACTACTCTCTGGGATAGATGATTTTCTACTATCATCTGTAATAATCTTCTTGAACATGAGCCTGCTCTTAGTGCCTAGAAATGATTATTTTCATCAGAGAGATTCTCTTCAAACTCTTCTATTTCCCTTTCTGTATTCTACCACCTGAACGTTAACACGGGAACTGTATTTCCATAGCCTTTCTCTGTCTGTCTCTTTAAAAGCAGCATTGTGTTAGTTATCTACTCAGTTTTTGGGTTATGAGATTTTAATTTGCAACATGAAACTGAAGTATTTAGTGTCTAAGCAGTTTGTGAAACAGATTTTTTTGCAAATATTACAATGAGATTTATGCTTTTCATTAAAAGCCTGTCGTCAAGATTTACAAAATATTGTTTCTATATAGGAAGCTATTTTCCCCTTTTTTAATGGTTTTGCTAATAATTGTGCTATATTCTGTATACAAGCAATGATTTATTTTTTTCTTTATTGAAAGTTTAAAAAACAATTCAAAATATTAAAGGAGATTACAAAAGCTATAGTCAATCATGAATCATTTTGCTTACTGTTCACATTGCCTCATGATAAACTCTTATCTCTTAGAGGGAAGTGTACGATATGAGTACATTTACTTAAATGTAGTATTACACTACAGTACAATACTCTTGTTCTAAGATAATTAATGGCCCTTCTTTCAACACTTACATGCATTTGCAGACACTTTATCTTGATTTTAAAATCTTAACTCTTTTACAATTTGTTAAGGGATAAATGAGAGATGTTGTCTAGCTTTGATATGAGAACATTGTTGGACTGTTTTTAGCAGAAGCAGAACAGGCCAAAATGAGTCTAGTTTTCGGTCTTTCTCTTCTATTTTTTTTTTTTTGCCTCACTATAAAAGCAAGCACCATTTGAAAATTGAAAGGTTAATGTTTCAACTGAAAGTAGAATCTCTTTGACTACCTTTTCCTGGAAAATAAGAAAAAAAAGGAAAATCATCCTATAGTGATTTTCATTCATATTTCCCAATACTTCTGTTTCATTCTTCATGAAAGAAATCTCTAAGTAAGCAAAACCTTTTAGGTTCCAAGGGCATATATAAATGCTCGTTTTTATATCAGAAGACCTTATCAGTCTTGGCAGAATATTCCAAAACAGAAAATTAATTCTCTAAATTTCAGCTTCCTTGATACTTTATAAGATTGTTCTTAAATGCCTTTTTTTTTCATTGTTAGTGACCAAAACCTGCCTGTTTTATCAAAAAAAAAAAAAAAAAAGGTATTCAAATGAGTTTAAGGACATTGGGGATTTCTGTAGGAGCAAGAAACAACAGTTTAGTGGAACAATTCATTGCAAGTATTAAGTGTTGCACAGAAAGAAACCAACCAACATGAAATTTAAGTTTTTGAAAAAATAACTTCTTTGTCTCCTGCAGCAGGACTTGTAGTTAGTTTACCATGTCTTTGGGACACACTATTAAAATATTTGATAGCTATGAATAATTTTCATTCCAGGTAGAGGAATGTGGATTGCTGAAAGCACTTTTAATACTAAGAAGAAGGTGTGCAGGCAGGTAACTAATATCTCAATCCGTACCCTAATTCAACCTTTCAATAATTTGGTGATGGCAGCTATTCCAAGCCAAAGCTATGGTTTCGAATACAGAAAATCTGGATTCTCCCTCTGCCTAATCAGTTTTTTGAAGGAGTTTGGAGACTTCCTGAAATGTACAAACAGTTGCAAGGAAATAAAATTGTATTTTTAGAGATGCTTCTACAGCTCGGAAGTATGATCTATCTGCATGGAACAGGAAAGTACGAAGATTATTTGATTGTCATATCTACTTCCATATTTCCCAAGGTGGTGGAAAATATCAAATAGGTCTAAAGAAAGTCACTCCTTTTTCATGATCACTCTGTCTACAACAGCAGGGTTTCCAGCTTTTCTCACTCTATTTTCCAAGATGTAGTCCTGTATTTCAATAAGATATTTCTCCATTGTATGGACTATGCAACTGAATTTGGTTCAGGATTCTTAGTTTTTAGATTTTCTTCAATTAATCTCAAAGCCAACAATTATAGCTTATGGCTTCTTTGACTCTATTTGTAGGACTGAGAGTCAAGATACTTCTGTGTATTGTCTGTGCTCTTGAGGGATTTAAATTCGTTTGAATAAATTGGGGAGTTCAGCTGATCATCAGTGGTTGTTTCTAAGAAATAGGTGTTTTTCCCTTAAACCAAATAATCATTAATTGTTCTGGGAATTATGGAATGAAAATTCTCAGAGCCAAAACAAACCCAAATTATATTTTGAAATTCATGAAGGTTTCAGAACTCTCCATGGTTTCTGATGTCTACCTCCCTTTTCCCCTGCTTTTCTTCTTAAATACAGTCTACATTTTTCTTTTGAAACTCACTCCAGGGAAGCTCAGTGTTAAAAGTTAATGTCCACTGGCGGAAGCTTCATACTGTATATTCAGTTCTAAAGTTCTTGATTAGACAGGCTCTGTTTTCCTCTCTTTTTGCCCAAAACAAGATTTTAATCCATTCTGTACACATAAAATATAATTTGGAAATTTAGAGAAAAAAACCTGATTATATGCAGTAAACAAATATATTAAAAATTCTACATTTTACATTTCCTACATTTATTCACAAGACATAAACAAATAATATATACATATATATGGAAATACCTTTCAAGGTGCCTTTTTTCTTTGATTTTTTTACACTTAAGCTCAAAAGAAAAAAGTAATTAAATAAGAATCATAGAATAATAGCCTGAGTTGGAAGAGACCTTAAAGATCATCTAGTTCCAGCTACCCTGCCATGGAGCAAGGACACCTTTCACTAGACCAGGTTACTCAGACACAACGTGAGTCTCACACTGTTCAATGCCTTCTACTGAAATTGGCAAAGGTAAGACCTTTTTTAACATGGAGCAGATACACAACTCCTTTCTGAATGGTCCCTATGATTACACTTGTGCTGCTAAATGAGGTATGATGAGACATTTTCCTAGACACAAAGGCCAGTGGGTCCAGAGAAGAGGTCATATATTTTCATAAGCTCTCTCAGCCTCCAAAAGCAGCCAGGGATGATAGTGTCCTAACTTCTAAACTGTGCGTGAGAAACATTTGAAGGAGTTCTAGTTTGCATAGTCCCAAAGTCCTAAATGTCAAGGACTATTTTGACCATTCACTAGTAAAGAAAAAATAATTGCTATGTCCAGTGTTAAATACAGTTCTGTTTAATTCATTAATCCAGACACAGCTCAGGGACATAGTGGGGGAAACAATTCAAGTTGTGACTGAGCAGCTGAATCCAGCACAGGCACCACCTACTAAGGTAAGAACACCTTAGTAATGCTGAAGTCTGACTCTTTAGCCTGGCTCAGCAACCTTAGTAACAAACAGCTGCAGCAATTCATCATCTAAGATGTCTTGATTCTGATTTACAAAGGAAAGCCTCAGCAGGGATGCTGGTACTTGGCACTAGATAAAAAAGAGTGAAGGTCAACCTCTCTAAAGCAAAACTTCAGTGTCTTAAACTATCCATTCCTAGCCATTGTTCTCTTCGTACTGATAAATGATCTCATGCAATTCATTAACAGATTTGGGGTTTCACCTGAGCTCTCAATGAGTCCAAACTACTTCATAAATTAGGAAAATAGCAGGATTTTTCTACTATTCTCTTTTTTTTTTTTTTTTGCACTGTTACATTATATGCTTTCCAAAGTCAGTATCTTGTATCCAGAAATACAGAAAGTATTTAAAGGTGACACTTCAGGATTTTATATGTATATTTCTTGTATAATGGAGACAGATGTTATTAGCCTGCATATATAAAGAGGTTAAGGGGGTCATTACAGCCTTACAAGGAATAAAAACAAATGTGTATTGTGTGATTCTTAGGGCTGTGCTGGCATTAGTCTCATTTATTGAGGAATGTCCTGAGGCACTCAGGCTGATGGTCACTGAACGGCCTGAATTGATGCTCACAGAGCATGGACTGCATCAGGGGCTGGCTGCATGAAGCCTAATAGGAACAGTCCTTGGAATGGTCTGACTCCTGAGCTATTCCCAGGAAGCTACTCTCACAAATGAATATTTCTCATGTTAAAACACAAAAGAAGAGAATGGGTTGTATGTATACACCAGTGTACATCTCTACCTTTCTCATTATACATGAAGGACTACAACTTGGAATAATTTAGAAAGCAGGTCTGCCTTCCATCCCAGCACAAATGTATGGAGTATATACTTCTGAACTGGATTAATGAGTGACCTACTTGAGCCTTGTAGATTATACAGTGTTGAATGTTCATGTGTATCTGTGCAAAGAAAGAAATGCAAAACTTCCTACAATGGTTACAAGGTGCATGAAGTATTCCTTCATTTATTGTAATGTAGAACATTATTAAGATACACATAACTTGTTGAACAAGGAAAAAACCTAAGTGGTTTCTAAAATTACCTGCTGCTATTATTATTAATTGCATAGCAACAGCATATCTGTCTAAAACCAAGTAATTTCTACAAGAATATGACCATGATACACAGTAGCATTACGGTTAAACTCAGAACTCTTTCAGTAACTGAGCTATTATACTTCATGCATACATTACAACACATTTTAACATCTGCAAACTGACACAAAATCTCTACCTTGTTTGTGAGTATACTTTTACGTGCAAAATAATTAGCTAATATAATCTTCCAGTAATAATAGTGTGTTGGAGGTATAGTTTTTTGCACCTACATTATCTAACAAAAAAATTCCAAGGAAACAAAATTTTAAAAGATTTAAACCAATGCATTTGCTGACATCTGCAAACATTTAATTTGCATCAATGTATATCCAGTTTTTAAGAGATTTCTACATAAAAATGCTAGGTTTGTCAAATTGAACTTAAAGGTCTTAAAATATGTTTTAAAGACTATACTTTGATTATTCTCAGATACAAAAATTAAACTTAAAATGTCAAATTGTCCATGTTCATAATTCCACAGGTTTTAAACCACAAGTATTACATTTATGTAGATCTTTAAAAGGAAATTCTGAATCATCCAACTGAGTCAATGTTCTCAGTTAAACTTCTTATGTTAATGGACTCATCTTCACAGTCGATACAGAGAAATAAACTCTTTCTAGAAATCAGTATAGATTTACTGTTCTTCCAATATACTGAACAGCAATTCACAGGTGAAGTTACCAGTTAGATCCAAACTTGAAGAGAAACACTCTAAAGTTGTCTTCCTTTCAGAGGAAAGAATCCTTCCTTGGGAGAGGTTGACTGTCATCAAAAAAGATCAGCTCCTTCCCACCTCCTGTCTGTAGCATTGTTTTCTGACTCTGGAAGTTTATTCCTTTTCTTCCCACCTCTCCTGTTTCTCACAGCTCAGTCCAGCTCTATTCTTTTACCTGCTCCTGTTACTGAAAAATACTGACTGGTGACAGACTAACAGCAGCACAGTCATTTCTCAGGAACACCATAATAGTTTTGTTCAACATTATCCTAACAAAGTGGTATCTTGACCATCTGTACAGTTGAGGAGCATTTATACTCTCCCTGAAGAAAACAGTACTTTGAAAAGTTTATCATGTGACTTTTATTCAGCTCTGTATCTCATTCTGCTCACTTCTTATTGACTCCCAAGGTTTTCTTACATATAACATCTCAAAAATCCTGTAACAGTGAAATAAACAGTAGATATACTGACCTGACTTCTCTTTAGCATTGAAAAAGACTACCAGTTGCACAGTAAATAGCTCTCTAAGAACATGCAACAGGAAAAGGAAATAGGTCAAGGATGACAAAAATGAAGAAGTGCGTTTTCAAAATTTGAGAGTTGAGGAAATCAGTGGTGAAATGGAAACCTTAATCTCTCCTTTTGTTTTACAAGTAGCAGGTATCTCAAGCCAAATAATACAACAGACTGAAGGAACTGGAATAATCCTTTCAGCTTTCATAGCAAACACGGGACTCAGGCAGTTTAATATTATTGCAAATCCCAGGAAGTTTGTAGTGTTATTTCCAATATAGGAGAAATATGAAAGTATTCATAATAATTCTCCTTATCTTCATAATGATGAAAAATAACTGTTCTTATATTTAACACTTCCCCTGTCAACTGAAAATTTTCCAAGAAACAAGCACTCAATTTGAAAACCAGAGCAGACAATAAATCAAACTATTACAGGCAATACTAGTGCAGAGCTAGGGGAATGAACAAACATGGAAAATTCTTCACCTTAGTAGTCCCACAAGGTCAAAGTCAAAGCATATTTGGAATATTTACAGAAAATGTATCGGAGTAGACATTTCCAAAGTCAGATATTATACATAGATTGCTCTCCAGTCCAGCAGGCTTCCCCTCAAAATTTATATCTTATAACTCAAAATAAGTTATTCTGAGTTCTGTACTAAAAGCTCTTCTATGTGCATAGTCTTTTTTCAAATCAAGAGATATGCCCAAAAAAACAAGTTACCTACAAATTCTTTGAGTAAAATTACAAATTTTCCTGTTAATTGTCCTAGTTATTTCAAGTAGACATAAAATTTCTAAATAACTCCATTTTCCCTAATGAGTATAAAGTTAATTGGCAGTGAAAACAATTTCATACTTATGGTAATAAATGAATTTTCAAAAGCACCGATGACTACTAAGAGTTATAACGGTAGGTAAAGGAAGGTAGGTAAAGTTAGACTTCCCAGAATACCAAGTTAAGTCCTCACCTTGTCCCAGAGAAGATGCAAGTGGAAATGCTTTACATTCAAGCAGTGAGTCTGATCAGGATTTAATTCTTTTATATTTTACCTAAATAAGTTTGAAATGTAAAATGAGAGTTCCTACTTTTTCTTCCATAACATGTGCAAAGAGTAACACAGAATGAACATAAAGTGGATCTATGTTTTAATTTCTGAGAATAGCTGTTCATGGGATATTAAGTAAGCTATTCATGGGATAATAAGTAACAGAATGTACTGCAACAAAATATTAACAATGTGAGGAGACTGACTTTATGATCAGAAAAGGCACTGGCTTCCCAGCATTAGGAAAAACAAGCAAATGAACTAAAAACCCTGGCCTTTCAGTGTGCCTTCTGAAAATCATCTGTCTCCAAACAGTTAATCCTGGCAACATTGAGGGACTGGACCACTTTGAAAAAGTATGGTAATTTGAATATTTTAAGGCCAGAATACATTTTCTACAGTATCTCTCAATTTCTGTAATACTCATATATATTTCTCCAAATACATTTTCCGAATATTTTTACCCAAGTAGGAAAGTGAATGCTAACTGTATAGCATTCAGTAGACAGATTTTTTAAAAGAAATATTTAATAGCAATAAAATCAGAAGAAACAGGTCTGAAAATAGAGCTAAAAGATGCAGTTTCCTTAGCAACAAAAATTCTCAGATATTTTCCAAATTCCAATGCCTCACAAAAACTAGAAAAAGCATCTACTGTGTTCACATTCTCCTCTCCCCTGTATTCTGAAGCCTTGCTTTGTAATTATGTTTATTCATACAGAAAAGTAAAATACTTTCTGAAATGAAGGATTTCAGGTCCTAGCAATTTTCCTTACTTATATTTTGGAGGTGGCTTATCAAAGTGCACAGATTCACCATTTTTCACAAAGGCTGGGAAAAATGTGAGGAAGAAACTAAAGAGGTTGTTTTATATGCATATATATACATATAAATATATACATATATAATGCATATACATATATACATACATTATATCTATATGTATAAAAAACAGCAACAAAAAAAAAAAAACCAACCTAACCAACCAGGAAAACAAATAAACAACCCAAAACCAAAGAAATGAAAACAAAAGAGGAGCAAAATAAGGCTGATTATCAGAGGATGATATAAAGGATGGAATGGCAGTAAGGGCTATTTCATGGCAATTTTTTTGGGAATGGACTAAATTTAGCTAGTGAGAAACAATCCACAGTAACGAGAGAGAATTAATATTACAGGAAAATAGGAAATAACATTACAAATAATTCACAGGTATAAGAAGTAGAATTTTGAAAATATAAAAGGTAAGTATGTTTAATATAAAGGTTGATAAAAAAATTCTAGGAAGTATTACTTTTCTCTTGTGGTTTCCTGCATGTTTTCTGCAGAGTCTGGACACAAGTCCGTGCTGAACTACAGGCCTCGTATGAGGAAAGACAAGATGGAACCTGTAAAAGTTTTCTTGCAGTATCATCCAGTGGCATCCTTACCTCCAGTGCAGAGGACAAGAGATACCATGTCAGAGCAGGTTTCTCCCAGAAGGAAGCCAAGTGCTCTCCGACACACAGGCAAAGAACTTTTCTAGGCAGCTGCCTGTGCATAATGTGGGTATTGCTACCACAAGCATCCCCTAGGATTAGATAATGAGCCAGGGCTAAGGTCACTGAGCTCTATCAGTTGACACTGGGACCAAGATTCTACTTTTTAGGCTAGTTGTCAAAGTAGGGTTGTTTAGCAAGCAGTCCTCAGTTTGGTGTTAGGTAATTCAGATTTAAAATACAGTGTATATATAACTGATAAGCGATCAGACAAAATTTTTCTGACTCAGATTGAGCTACAGAATGCCTACTAATATCAATATGGTTGATAAAGATGTGAAATGCTTCTTGCTTTCAAATCTTAGAATGTCTGATGTTTTCCTGCTGTAATCAAAAACTAATTGAGAATATTGAAACAATTGACTCAGATAGATTTATTCCCTTTCTATTGTTTATCTAAATCTGACCCCTTAAGGCAGCCAGCTGGATGTTTCCTTCCCCCTTTTTTTCTGAATTGTTCTTTGAAACACCATTAATATTCATCAAAATATTTAATTAGAGACAATTTGTTTTTCTTTATGTGTATTTATCAGTTCAGCAATTAATAAGCCTATGTCACTTTTTCCCTTTACTCACTGCATGGGGTCTAATTTGTGACAGCTCATGCTGAGAAATGAAAAACAAATTGGCATATTTTCTAGGAATTCTAATTCTGCCCTTTACCCAGATAATCTTCCTTTTATTTTCTCACTGATATTTTTTTGGTTTATGTACAGGGTGTAGATTTTTCAGACTGAAGCAAATTTTTAGGTGGAAATTCTTTTGTTTATGGTTTTCTGCCTCCTCCCCGCCTTCCCTTGTTGACACCATCTTTTACAGAAATATGATTTCAGTAAACAGTTGGAATTTCATTACATTGTTATCGTACACTTAAAAATAATTATTTACCTAATTTATTCATTTGAGCATGTCAATTGGGAAACTTTTAAAAGTATTCAGATTCCTTGAAATCAAACCATATTCAATTCTATTATAGTCACCATTAAGTTGGTGACTCTTGGTTTTGCAAGGGACAAAGGATGTGCCTGCACTAAAACAATTTAGATCAAATCTGCACTGCTGTCATCTCTGTGGCTATTGTAGGAAATAGTTTAAGTGCTACTGTCATTTTTTCAGTGATGCTATGAAGTGCAGTTCAGTGCAATTTATCCTGTTGAGTACCAACTAAAAAACAACCTCCGAGCCAGGAGACATTGACTTAATCCTTGACTCCATGGTGTATTTCTTACATTATTTTAGGTGGGTTATTTAGGGTCAGGTCAACAAAATTTCGGGTTATAATTTACGTTTCAGAGACCAAATTGCTATTGCTTTTGACGAGAATCCAAGAATCTGTAGGGAACTTTTCAACAACATATTTCACCATTTAAAAGATTTGTTTTATCAACAGTTAATTGAATTTTTATCATGAAATTTTTTCTAAGTCCAGGATGTAATTTCTGGTCAGAGGAAAAATGGGAGGCAAAACCAGACCAATTTTTAATCATAACAGTTTCTCATGTATTTGAGCAAAGTACAGATCTCTCTTCCTCCAACATTGATCTCTTTCATCCCATGTGAGTACTTAGAGGTGTCAAAATCTGAAGATGTTTTCTGAAACTATATTCTTCATTTCTAAATAACACTAGGAATAAGTACATTTGTTTTCCGTTATTTTGTGTCTTGTTTATTTGGACTGTGCACTTGAGTAGCTTACAATGGGGTCTTTTTCTACTTGGTACTTTAACTTATTCTCATACAAAGAATTGCTTCTTCTACCATTTGCAGTTTTCTTTTGATATGTCCCAACTTTGTTGATTTCAAAGAAAAAGACATTTTAAGCTGAATGGTATTTGATGAAATTGTGTGGTTTTATGAAATAAAGAAACATTCTGATAAATTCAGCAGATGCTTTCTCCAAGCCAGAGGAATCATATTTTTATCTTGTTATTTCTAGTAGGAAGAATTCTCCTGCATCATTTTGTAAGGCCTTGACAAGCTTTTAAATCCAAGCAAATCAACTGAGAAAAAATTGTGTTTTGCTGCAATTTTTTCATGAGTTTTACTTTGCTACAGGTAGCTGCCACAAGGGGTCTGGAGCAGCCAGCACCAGCACCAGCGACCTTCCAGGAGAGCGCGTCCCGCAGGGAACAGCTCTTCCAGGGGGCCTGGCAGATCTCCCTGGGCGAAGGGCGATTCCAGCAAATGTAGCAATTTCTCTGCTACACGTGATTTCAGCTCTGGCGATATCAGCTCATAGTGACCTCAGCTCTCTGGAATCGCTCAAGGCCAATGTGGGGATAGAGAGAGGAGCCTCGCATGGCAGTTCCGCAGAGGCCGTCTGTATTGTCCGGGCACCCTGCGAAGGGCAGGCCAGAGACCACACTCCTTGTTTCAGGGGCAGAAGCCGGGCTTTTTATGGGAAAGGTAGGGGGTGGGACAGAAACCCGCTGGCCAACAGGGTACAGGCTATTACCATGGAGAAGCAGGGCATGTTGGGATCTCACCCTGACCAGGGAAAGGTGGCTTATCTCATAGCTTCTCCAGGGGAGGACAGCATGCTCTTGTCTCGAGGGCTCCCAGACCTCCACAGGTAGCTGTTACTTATTACTCTTTTTTTTTCTAAACACTTCTGTGCTTAGAAAGAAAGCAGTTTCTTTTATCCCAAACCAGGTAAATAGAAAATGAAATAAAAACTCATTAGCCTTAAAAATTTATATGGTTTGCATTACATTTTTACCAATAGTATTGTAATGGGTAAAGCCTGTGCTCATCAGTGACTCCTATTAGACCTAATTGCTTCACTCTTCCTCTCTGGCTTTTGATTTGAGTAGAACTTCTGAAGTAAACTACTGTTCAGCATGAGGAAAAACAACTGCCCTCATAGAGAACTTTTAATATTCTCATCAGCACTTTTATTATAGTCCTATTCATATTTAGCCTATAAAATACATGTTTAAAACCCCTGAAACATACCTAACCTTCTCATAGTAGCATAAAATAAATACATGTGTGCTGTTCATAAATGAAATTTGTGTTATGGGTGGCATCTTGGATATTAGCAATGAAGAATTTTCTAAGAGAAGAGAGGCCTAATTGTCTATTCTGCTTTTGGCCTGGATAGAATTCTTCTTCGTAGTGTCTTGCATTGGACTGTGTTTTGGATTTGTGCTACAAACAGCATTTATAACATAGAAATGTTTTTGCTATTTCGGAGCTGTGCTTACACAGCATCAAGACCTTTCCTGCCTCTCATTCTACTCCAGCGAGGAGGCTGGGTGTGCACAGCTAGGACAGTTGACACCAGTGATATTCCATACCACATGGTGTCATGATCATGAACTCCCAGTTTTACTTTGTTTGTATGTGTGGCTTTTGCTTTACTTATTAAAATGTCTTTATCTCAATCCATGAGTTTTCTCACTTTTTCTCTTCCCATTCTCTTCCCCATCCCACCAAGGGGAGTGAACGAGTGGTTGTGTGGGTCTGAGTTGATGGCTGGGGTTAAACTATTATTTAGTCTGAATTGCCCTAACTGGAAATCACAGAATCACACAATGGATGACATTGGAAAGGACCTCCATAAGTGATGCTGTCCAATCCCTTGCTAAAGCAGGGTCATCAAGATCCACTCATGCAGGACCATCCCAGGCTGCTTTTGGGTTTTTTTCCTCCTCCAAGGAGGAAACATCAAAAGCCCTCCAAGCAATCTGTGCCAGTGCTTGGTCACTCTCACAGTAAAAAAGTGTCTCCTGATGTTCAGAGAGAATCTTCTGTGTTTCAGTTTGTGCCCACTGCCTTGTTTTCTGTCACTAAAACCACTGATAAGAGCCTGGGTATGACTGCACACTCTTTTTAGATATTTATAAACATTGCTAAGTACTCCCCTGAGCCTTCTATACTTGAAGCTGAACAGTCCCAGCTATCTCAGCCCTCCTTATTTGAGAGATGCTCCAGACCCCTAATCGTCCATATTGGGCTATCTTCTGTTTGTTCATGTCTCCCTTATACTGAGAATCCATTATGGACCATGAAATTTCTTTATTTATGTGTTTGAAGAATAATGTAAGACTCATTTTTTTTCCTAAATTCCTGTAACATTAATTAAAGTTCCCCGTTTAATCAACATCCTAACATTTTTATGTAGCACAGGCTCTTGAGTGTGACTTAGAAGTTGCAATGCCAAAAGAGAAACCTTCTTTTCAGATGTCATTCAAAATCAGATGCAATACTCTCATGTATTGCAGGAATCTATGAAACTTCATAGTAGAACAGAAAGGAAATAACTGTTTGTTCTTTTACACTCTCATTAACCACTTTCTTTACTGAACAAAGGAATAAAAAAAGGGGAAGTAACTTCAGCAATAGGATTTTCCTTAAATTGGATAAAAGTCAATAAACACTGAGAGAATTATAAACATCAATTTATAAAAGTAAGATCCCTTTCTGAGGCTTTGAACTCAAGCGTCTGAATTTTCAGACAACTCTCCAAGTCTCTATATTTTTCTTTGTTTATTTCATTTTCTCCTTGAAAAAAATGTGAGGAGAAAGAGAAACCCACAAGAAAGGAAAAAAAAGGTAAACTTCAAAAGATTTCCACTTCACAATATCTGAGTAAAGAAAAACCTAAAAAAGAATCTAGAAGAGGTTTTGTGATGGCGGGGGTTTTTTGTATGTGCTTTGTTGTTGTTGTTTTTCTTGTTATTGAGTTTCTAAAAGACATACTTTTGTGTTTAAAATATGAATATGCACGACGTATAAATAAGACAGATATTAGAGCAGAAAACAGACGCCAGTTGCATGATACATAGTGCCAATACAACTACATATACATATATGACCATATGAAGAGGTAATCTTTATTTATGACATTTTGAAAGGTTTACGGTTATGAAATTTGAAAAAAATAAATAGGAGAAATGCTTACATTTTCTTGCCTTTGTCTATGAAATGTATAGTATTTCTATTTAGAAACTCTGTTTACTAGAGTCCAACATCTTGGAAGCTTCATTTACAACACCTAACATTTTACAATATTGTGAAAATATAATGCACATTATTCCAAACATCTTCTAGTTGGTTTTATATTCTGCACAAATAGTTATAACTAATATTTTTCCATAAGCTTCTCTTTTCTTTGCTGTACTGAGCACTGATCATCAAATCTAATAATCTCCCTTAATTTTAAAAACATTTTGTTCCACAAGTAAAAACAGATATTGATCAGCTACTTTGCCCCTGAGAAAGTTCTGACACTCAAGTAGGTTAGGATAGCATATACATCTAGCTACATTACACAAACTGTTAAGGATTATTCTAGAGTAAATACTGGGGGGAACAGATTTTTGTTTAATTTCCAGCATTTCTATGTAGTAAATGAAAATGCTTTTCCACTCGAAATAGCAGATCAGGTAATTTTCAGAGTTTCACTTGAAAACACACTGTGGCTAACAGTAATATTTTACATAAAAAGCTTATGAAATATATTTTTTGTGAATTTCTGAAGCAAATCTGATTACAAGCCTTAAAGTAAACTTTGGCAATGATCAGTCACACTTTTGAACTAAATTGTGCAGGGAATGAGGGAGAGCCTATGGATTGTGTTGTAAGAGTACATACTGGTGCTAAAGGGAAAGGGTCAAGTGGTTTTGAAGCCCTCTGTGATATTCCCCTCAAAGCCCACAAACTAAATGGACATTCATACTCTAACTTTTTTTCCCCTTAACATTTACCTACAGTTTCAATGATGTTCCATGTATATTGTTATTGTGTAACTGGAAACATAGGTATCTCTACACAGGAGGAAAATAACCTCTCTTAAACAAAGATCTCATTGCCTGGAAAAGGAGAGAAAATTTATTTCAAAAGTATCAGGTTAATCTCCTGAGAAGGCTGCAAGTTAACTGACACACCCAAACTTCTCACATATTTTGTAGTGAAAAAAAAAAAGTAATATCCAAAGCTTTCATTATTTGTAAAAGCTTTGTTAAGAAACAAATCAAAATGAAGGGCTCTTTCATTCTATCTTTCTCGTGTTGCTAAGTTATAGAATTATTGAGAGAACTGTTTTCACTGTCTGCTTAAAAAAGATGTTTGTTTTCCACTGACTCATGTACTTGGCAGAACAAAATGGGAAATAGGCTTACTTCATTTCCAAGGAGAAGGAGAAAATAGGACAAAGAGGGTCAGTCAAGAATTTGTCTAGTTATGTCTTCAGGGAATCCAGGACCTCAAAGTATACTCACCAAGCTCTGAGCAGACAACCAAGAAACTGGTATAATTGCAACTATCAATCAATTTATTTCCCTCACAGCAAGAAAGGTAATAATTTTTGAACCATATTTGTATATAAGGGAACAATGACAAACAGGTTCCTTCCACCCTTTATTCATAGTTCAGATAGAAAAACATTCCTTTAAGTGTGAAAAGTTGGAGGAGGTAATTAATTTCCAGACAAAGACAGTCCTGCCCATTCTTATGTGATTAGTTACATAAATTGTTAGAAGATAATATGAAGACCCAGGGAAGTATATTAATTTCCTGAGACAGATGAGGAAATGGAAATATAGCTATGCTATCTTAAAACATACCGCTGTCTAGGATATGAGAACTGCTTTTTTTTTTGTTTGGGGTGGGTTTTTTTAGTTATTGGGGGGTTTTGTGTGTGTGAGTTTTCTTAAGATACAAGGGTCTTTGTTGAAGATATGATTACATAAGGCTTCTGAAATATAATTTTTTGACTGTTTCCTACGATCATTTCCAACAAAACTTTTTTTTGCCTTTTTTTCAAAGCTTTGTATATTAAATGAGAAGGTCTGTGTGCTAGAATGTTCTGCTCTCTAGTCAACTATTGATAATGTTCACAATTATGTAAAACTTGAGAAGCAGACAACTTGATAACTGAATTACTATATTTTTGTTTCTTAGTAGTGATCTTAGACTGACAAAAAAAAATTCCAGGGAGCATATTAGTTGTATGCAAAAGAAAATGTACACATGCAAAAAAGGTACAAAACCACATAACTGATTCTTCTGACTTGTCATGACACAAACATTGTGATGAAAATACAATAATTGTTATATTATTTTATACGATATTGACTAGTAAGAAACATGATTCATTAAGAAATTAAAATATAACAAGCATTAAGCATTAAGTTTGGAAGGATTTACATATTATTTTAAAATATATATGTAATATTATAATTTTAAATGTAGATATATAGGGAAATTACCCTATTCTGGTTACTTTACACACTCAATTCACTTATTATTCCCTTTCATTGATGTTAGAGGATATATTGCCCCTTATTCTATTTCATATCTATTTATGGACCTATCTTGCATGATTTAAACCGTCCTTTAAGACCTACTGATACCAGGTCAGTCTGTAACCTTCTGTTCTAACAAATTGCAGAAGTTTCTATTTGCTTACAAAGAAATTTTATCTTTCATTCTTTAACTGATTCCAAATCAGCATTCCAAATCAAACAAATGCCTTTTTTGTTCTAGTGCTGCAGAATTTAAAGAATAACAGTTCTGCGCTCACCTACTCACCACCTTGTACTAGTACTGACTGGAATGAAACTAATTTTCTTCATTACAGCACATATGGTGTTATGTTTTGTATTGGTGACCAAAATAGTCGCAGTCACACCCCAAGGCGTTAGCTATTGCTGGACAGTGCTCACACAGCATCAAGGCCTGCTCTGTTTCTCTTGTTGTCCTATCAAGCAGGAGCCTGAGGGTGAAAAAGAAGTCGGGAGAGAACACAGCTGGTACAGTGATCCCAACTGACCAAAGGAATGTTCCACACATACGTGTTCCATATGGCACTGTACTAGCAACAAAAGCTGGGGGAGAGAAGGAAGAAGGGAAGGACTTTCAGAATGATGGTGTTTGTGAGCAAGCAGCTGTGTGGGGCTAAGCTGCTGACGGAGGCTAGCACACAACACACCCTCACAATATTTTACATGTAATTTTCTTTCTGTTGTTCATTCTAAATTATTAAAAAATACTTCATGAAGAGTTAAGGTGTTTCAGGCATGGCAACAGCCTTCCCAGGGAAGTGGTGGTATCACCCACCCCAGAAGTGTTCAACAGGCATGTGACTGAGGCATGGGGATATGGCTTAGTGGTAACACAGCAGTGCTGGGCAGTGACCTAGGAGGTCATTTCCATCCCTAATGGTTATATGATTCTTGAAATATGATTTCTCAGGTATTAGTCTTCCATCCATTCATTACAAATATTTTTAATTACACATATATATTATTCTGTATTTTTGAATAATATATATTCTGCATTTTTATTGTACATAATTCTTTGTATCCAACACTTTTAAAGCTCATAAATGCTTAGCAGAACTAACTGGATAAGAAACAGAAGACCTTTAAATTAGGGAAGACTAATATAGGAACAGATTCCTCCTAAATCTTGGGTATTTGATTGTTCCCACCTCATTACCTCACCCGTTTTATCAGCATGCCACTTTGCAAAAATTCAACATTAATGCTCTGATGATTAGTGCCTGAATTAATGGAGTACTTATTATGGTACATCTGAGCCTGCTGGAAAGTGCCATTTTGTCATTTTAAATGGAGCAGACACTCTGGCATAATTTTCGTGGCAGCTGCAGGAATTATAGCAAGATTGAGAAAACACATGATTTTGCATGCCTTATTCTCCACGAATCTCTTAAAATTAAGGTATAGCCCTCTCACCTTCCTTCATCTCAGCTAAAAAAACTTATGCAAAACACCTCCTCAGTTTCAGTGGGGTTCTTCTAACACTTTACCCTTTCATCTGTTAACTCCTCTGTTGTGAGTGACTATATATACATATACACTTGTAGCAATTAGAAAATTAAAGATAATTGGAACTATTTAGAATACTGAGAAACCAATCATCTTTAAAACCGAACTTCACAAAAACCTTTTGTTAGCAAAGCACTTTGTTTGAATGGTCAATTCTTACAAAATGTTGATCTTCAACACTGTGTACAGAAGAGTTAACCTCTAAAACTTAGATTTTATGTTAACTGTGAGTATACGTTATTGAATTGATTTTACGTATTTATCACTGTTGACTGTTATCCTTGGTAGTTATTAGTCACTGAAGCTAAAGTGATCAAGCCTATGAGCTGAAGAAATTGGAGCTGAAATGGGAGATCTCCTTTCCTCCTGATAATCTTTACCATATTTTTCAGTTTTGATAGCCAATTTGATAGGATGCCTTGCCTATTTGCATTGTCTTGTTCTTTGTTCTTTTGGTTTTGGACAGTTTTTGTTACTTGGGTATCTCTTAAATTCAGGAGATGGATGCCCATCTTTTCATTTCTTCTTTGGCACCGGTATTGCTCACTTTGATTATAACTTCACAGAGCCATAATGCTTATTGCTAGTAATCTCATAATACCAATACACCAGCATTGTTATTTGTTGGGTAAAGTACTTCTTTAGTACTTCTGTAAACTTATATTTATGTTCAAGGCAATCTAATATCAATTACATCCTGCATAATTAATTTATAAGTGTCATGGGTCTCTGTTTTGACTACACCTCACTCTGATCTCTGTTGTTAATACATTACAGCAATACAGATTTTTATGTTTGAAATGTACAATTTCCCTGTGGACTGACAGAAAGACAAAGAATAAATTGTACGGTTCAAGAATGTATCCTGTTTCTCAGCCAGTATGTGAGACTGAGTGATACCTTATCCAAGGCTGTCTTGTTGGGTAAATCTTATTGTGGTAACTTTTCACCTGCTAAGATAAAGCAGACAAGAAATGTATTAGTCTGAGTTCATAGACACTAAACATTATGGCCAGCCATCAGATATCTTTCATTCTGTCTTCATGTTTTGTTTTTCTGCTCTAAATAGAAGGAAACTTTAGTACTGAATATTAGTTCTGCTGCCATTGTTGCTTCCCTTATATAGAACTCTTTACTATATTCATTTTGTGGAAATTGAAAGACTTTTAAGGCAAATTCCCTAACGAAAATTCTTGGAGTTTCACAATAAGTAAAAATCTTTCAAATGGAGTACTATCCAATCAGGTCTCACCTAGAAAAGGAATCATGGTAAGCTGAATTTGCTGTTCATTAGCCTGACTCTTTAAATTAGCTTCTTATTAGTAGAATTGTAAACTACTGAAAAGTGTTGAACTATTCAAGTATGAATCATGAATCCCTAATGATGTACATCTAACAAGAGTTATGCTCTGAATTGAACTAAATGAACTGTGGACATCTGTTCCCAGGAACCTTTTTGTGATTCTATGATTCTCTACCTTTTTCATCACACTTGTTTCTTCTTTCAAAATAAACATCTAAATTTAAAATAAAGGATGAAAAAAAGCATATTTAAGAAAAAAATCACCTGGTATGTTGAAGACAAACTCTCCTCCAAGGGTTGGTGGGTAGAGGAGGGATGCAACATGGAGAATAGTACAAACTGATAGTACCAACTGGTTTTATTTGAACAAAAACCATTAATTTAATTTGATTCATAACTTACAGCCAACAAATTAAGATTCTTACTTACACTTCCTGTGTGTTCCACAATCATTCTACCAAATTGTCACACTCTCCTGTATACTGAAATTATCATTGATGGAACACCAGAACTTTCAGAATTAGAGATCACACAATTATTAAAGATACACCATTTACATTACATTTGACTTTTCTGAAAATTAATTTACTTTAAGTGTAATGCTACCAGAGATTTCCTTCTCATTTATTGTGCAGTACCCCTGTTTTGGCTGCACTTTGGGGTAGAGGATTTATTTATTTATTCAATTTCTGAAATTAATTGCCAATTTTTTTTCCGATACCATCCCAGTAGTCTTCAAAATTAGTTTCCACCTAGTTACATAGCAGTTTCATATTGGCATATACTGAGAATTCCACAGAACAATCAAACCCCCTTGGATTTTCCTCATGGTAAACTCATAAAATTACTGTGACTTTTTTTCCCTGCTTCCTTACTATATTTCCAGAAAAAAAAAATTAATTCTTTTCATGAGGTCCTCTGTCCTTCTGATGTCTACCTTTTAACTTTATAGATATGTCCTTTCCTGTTAATCCAAGTGCATTCAAATCTCCTGAAAGGTTTCCCTTTTGCATTTTTTGCAGCAGCAGTATGGATCAGAAGTAACTCCAGCAGTGTCAAAAATAGAGACTCACTGAACAGTGCTTGAGTCTTAATATATCTACCAGAGGAGGCCAGGTAGCTTTTTAAAATTGAGCAAGAAGTTGTCTTGAACAGTGATCTGCAACTGCAAAAGTGAACTTTATTGTGAAAAAGATCTCTTTAAAACAAAAATCCTGAAAATTACTACATTAATTTTGTCAATTACAATCATAAAAGGCTGAGGTCCTTATGATAAAAGAAAATTACTCCAAGAAAGAAACATGTGAGAGAGGGAGATCACAACACAGAAAGTTACTCTTAGCTCTTCATTTCAATGCTAATCTCTTCAGCATAATATTTGTGTGTTTATACAGATTATGCAAGAAGGTGTCACCTTTTCTGGGATAATTTTATATTTTCACAGGGTTGAGTCTGTGCAGCTCAAAGGGAATTTAGTTCTTTTGGTGTATTAAAAATCATATATACACTCAGAAGTCTCTCTGATAAAACTGCAGGGTAGTAAGGAAGACTCACAAGAGGAGACAATTATCTAGCAAAAAAGTTTACAACACTTGAAATATTATAACAACAAAATTTAATTTAACAGCCTCTGGAGGACTTGCTTGTTTTAACAGTTGATAGAAATTTCATCCTCTAATGCCCAAATGCTGTAAAAAATAATGGCCCCAGTTATGACCTGCTTTAAAACAAGGGCACAGAAGAATTTCCTATTGCTGCACAGATTATTTGTATATAAGCACAGTAGCACCATGACCTGCCCATGGTCCTCATAAACTAGAATAAATCCATAAAGCATTCTCTGATCAGCAGTTCATGATTTATCATAGCTTGTTCCTCTCAAAGTGTTTCTTCTTCAAATTGAATAGGTCTAGTTTACTCACTGACTCAATTCATGAAAGCCATTTCACCTTTCTCACCATCCTTATAACCATTAGCTCTTATAGAAAGACTGTCATCATGATTGCTTAAGTATTTAAAATGTTTTGTGTCAGATTCTATTCAAGTTTCAGGAATGATGGAGCACTTGTGAAATCTATTATGTCAGATGCTAAGAGATTTACACATGTTTACACAGTTCCCTGAGTGAATATTAGAGAAAGAAGCTGGGACAAAATAAACCTCAGAACTATCAGAGAGAAACAATAGGACAAGCTGTGTTGAGTTTAGCTGGGCTAGAGTTAATTTTCTTCACAGTATGTTGTATGTGGCTATATTTTGGATTTATGCTGAAAACAGTGTTGAGAGTACAGGTGATATAATATTGCTGAGCTATGCTTGCACAGCATCAAGGCCTTTTCTGCTTCTTGTCCCGTCCCACCACAGAGGAGGCTGTGGGTGCACAAGAAGCTGGGAGGGGACACATCTGGATCAGCTGACTCCACCTGATCCAAGGGATATTTCATACCATATGGCATCGCGTTCAGCTCGTAAAACTGGAGGAAGAAGAAGGAAGGGAGACATAACTGGGGTGATGACATTTGGCTTCCCAAGTCACTGTTATGCTAACTGGAGCCTTGCTTTCCCGGTCACGGCTGGACACCTGCCTGCTTGTGGGGAAGAGTGAATGAATTCCTTGTTTCACTTCGCTTATGCTCAGAGTTTTACTTTCCCTGTTAAAACGTCTTTGCCTCAACCCACGAGGTTTCTTTTACTCTTCTGACTCTTTTCCCCATCCCACTGGTGTGGAAGTAAGAGAGTAGTTGTTTGGGGTGCCAGATGGGGTTAAACCATAACACAAGGATACAGCTGAACTCCAACCATAGTATGAAGGGAAGCAACAGAGACAGAATGCAGATCTTCAGGAGCATGTCTAGATCTGGACAGTTCAAGTAAAAGAACTGGGAAGCTGACCCTACATCAGATGAAAAAATGTGTAGTGCAGCCATACCTAGAATCAGGTTTAAAGGCTATCAGGTGCCTGGAGCTCTTGAATGAACTCGATAGCTTCTCCTCTGCAGAAATCAGCATGATAATAGCATCAGTGGTTCTATTGCTGGGGGCACAGCTAAACTGTGTATTCATGGCAACATTCACAACCATCCTTGCATGAGGAAGAAAAGAGTCCCAGATCCTTCTTCTAAACATAGTGAAGAAATATGCATTTTTGAAGACAAAATATGGTGATTCCTATACTAAGTAAGTCTGTGAATGTGGCCAATTTCTACTGCAATATTTTGCTAATCAAACAATAGTGAAGAAAGAAAGGTTTCATTTACAATTGTTGTACCTGTTTCTAAAGAATTCTAACATAATATTTATGCCAAGTGTTTACTAAATACAAACCGCTAAATATCTATTTATAAAAACATAATACATGCTCGAAACTCTTACAGAAATTTTAAGAAGTACAATAATTCTTATGACAGATGGATAGCTGTGTGAAACAAAAAAGATTATTCTGACTTGGAAACACAGGATTACATCAAAACAAATTAATTCCTGGCAGAAAGATGACTGAGAAAAAAGCCCTGGAGCTGGGAGAATATCCAAGTACTTCTGACTGGGCTCACATCAAAAAGAATTTTTATTCAAAATCTCCATAAAGAAAAATCTTCCTTTATTGCTATCCTTTCATATAATCTAGGAGAACTTTTTGTGTGTTGCATGTTTCTATTTCCTAGTAAGTTTTATTAATTTACTCTTCACTAGCCACTGATGGGTAACTTGCCAGTATCCTGACTTAATCTTAAGGACATACTGGTCCCGTTTGATTCATCATCAAATCCTTAGTCTTAAATCTTAAACCTTATCATGTAGAATGACACAACAGCTAGAATAATACCACAGTTTACTCTTACAATTTGTGTATGGTGAAAGGTTAGCGTCTGTTTTGGAACTATTCAGCACAGAATTCACCCAAATACAGGTTTAGTATCTAGTCAGAGCAGTTTAAATGAATGTTCAATATGCAATTAAAGAGCCATCTCTATAGTATATGTGTAGTAGTAATAAAGAGAAGAAACCTTGGGAAGTTGATTCAGACAGTGAGCTTAAACAAAGTGATCTGGATTCATTGCTGCAGGTAAATTTCTTCCCCAAGCTTTGACCTCTGGGTAGGTGTGTTTCACTGCATCCAGGGGTTCAGATCCCCTCAGTTTCCAGATGCAAGTGTTGAGCACAGTATGCTGTTCCTCTCTGGTCTGCACAGACAGGTTTCTTCTCAGCTTGCAAAAGATTGATATAAATACAGAGCTGGGAAATGGGTAGGAATTTCTCTTGGCTCCTTTTGTTTCTACCTCAACATAGTGAAACTAGTTACACAACCTGCATGCTTAACTTCTATGGCTGGAGTCAGGTAGTAGGAGTACTTCCCTCTCCCAGTATTTCCCAGGGAAATCTTCTATACATAAGAATCTACTTTACAAAACTACAGTCAGCAGTGGGACAGAACAGAGAACAGTAAAAGCAAAAATGAAAAAACTTGTAGGTTGATATAAAAGTTTAATGAATGAAAGGGAAAAAAAGTTTTTGCAAAAACAGTCACTTAGCATGCCCCACAAAGAAACTGGTGTCTAGCTAAAAACTGGGCAACCACTACCTCGGGAAATACCTATTTTTATTTTTGATTGCGATATTACATGATATGGAGTATCCCTTTGGCCAGCTCAGACCAACTGTTGTGGCCATGTTTTTTTGCTTTGTGATTTGATTGCACAGCGGCTACCACAATAAGGTCTTCCAAATGAAGTTTATGCAAGTAGTGGGAATGTAAATAAAACAAAGAATATTCCCTTGGGTTTTGATTTTTTGTTTTTTTAATTTTTACACCACAGGACTCGAGACCGGCATCCAGTATTGTTATGAAAGGAGACTGATTTCAGAAGTTCTATGTTCCAATAAGATTTTTGTTCTCTTTGTTCAATTACTGCATATGGGCATAATTAAAATGGGGGAACCCTTATATATAGGTACAATGAAAATGTGGGAATTCAAAGACTGAAGAACTTAGAGCAGTAGAGAAGTTATAAAGAGAAATAAAAACAGACAAGCAAGCAAACCAACAATAAAATTATTAAAAGTAAGGACAAGTTTTGGGGAGTCACAAGAATCCTGGATTTTGGAAATTAAAATTAAACTCATGTAAAAATATTTAAATTTTAAAAATGCAGAAAATCACTTATTCAAAAGTTAAAGATCTTCCTTAGAATTTTTTTTCTCCTAAAAACTGAGAAGTGAACAAACTAAAATTTATTCCTGTATCTTTCTTCATATATTTTCAATGAATAGGTTACTTGTGGAACTTTGGCTATGTCTTTTGAGGACACAAACTATTCCCCCTCAAAAAAGAGTTTGTAATAAACTTCTGCAGTATTAGAAAAGCCAGATATAGCTGGCATATTATTATAAAATTCCCCTTTACAAATCATTCACTATAAGTATTAATTTGCTATTACTACATTTACATTTAATAAAAAATACTAGAAATACTAATTCTCATTTTCAAGCTGAACTCTTACAAGAAACATGAATTTAAACAGGTTTTCTGTACTAAGAATACATTAAAATCCTGACAAACTGAATATAAACAAACTTTATGATACCACTGTATTTCCACTTACATAATATTGAACCAAGAGCAATCACATTTAATAAAACCAAAGCCTAATTTATAATATTTGCACTAAATCCAGAATACCTGGGAATGCACTACAGTGGTGTCACCTGAGCTCCAGTGAGCATAAAAACTTTTCTAACATTTTTATTTTCCAGAATAGATGTAGATGCAGTGACTAGCAGGAAATATAATCTAGAAACATATTTTTAAATATTTTTTCTCTTACATACTAAACTCTTTTCAATAGTGATCATTTTTACATTCTGCAACTCTACACTGCTTAGCATGGCAATTTTATGATTTACAACTGTGGTTCCTTAATGTTATCAAAATACAGTTAAGGACTACAATCATTTTAAGATGATGTGTAGTTACCCACTGAACTTTACTATGGATTAATAATAAATGTATGGAATAATGACTACTTATCCATATTTAATATAATTATATTTTAGCATAATTGCATTTTTAGCATCCTAAAATACTGGTATGTAGTACCTACATAAACAGTTGTACCTGTTTAATTCAGTAATATGACAACTTTCCTATGATGAAATTATACTGCATTGTCACTACACCGTAGTTCCAAATAATGCACATTTGAAGTGTAACTAAAAATCTTTGCTTGCACTTGTCCTAATCTTAACTGAATCATATCTAAGCCCCACACAAACTCTCACTCATTCCCTTCCAGTGGGATGGGGTTAAAATAAGAAGGGTAAAAATGAGAAAAGCTGTGCATTGAGAAGATGGTTTAATAGGTAAGCCAAATCTGCACGTTAGCAAAGCCATCTCCAGTCAAGTCTGGCTTCATCTCACATAATGGTGACTTGGGAAGACCAAATCCATCAATACAAAAGCCCCTCCATCTTTCTTCTCCTCCCCACAGCTTTCTATGATGAGCATGATGACATAAGGCATGGAATATCCCTTGGGTCAGTTGGGGTCAGCTGTCTCTGTTGTGTCCCCTCTCAACTTCATGTGCACCCACATCTTCCTAACCGGTCAGATTGGGTGTAAAGCAGAAAAGACCTTGCACTGCTCACAATAACAAGAACATCCCTGAATTATCAATTGTACTTTCAGCACGAATCCAAAAATGCATCCCCATATGAGGTACTGTGAAAAATTAACTCTATCCCAGACAAATCTAGGACAACTAGAAAGTCTGTAAATTTAACAGGATTGGATTTAATAACTTGATAGACTGGGAGCTGTGTTCAACCTGGCACACAAGACAGCTGAGCCTGAGCCCCACAGCAGCACCCAGAGCAAGGGATGAATGATAGCAGTGGGACAATCCCTGCTGCAAGGGATAGAGCCCCCCACCTGTTGACATGACCACTATCTAGAGAAGCTTGTTGCTTGTCCGGCCTCAGGTTCAGGGTGTTCTGAAGAAGTTGCTGAGGCTAGTCTAGCCCTGTATCTATTCCTCCCTGATGCTCTTCCACATAGGCATCAACGATATGGGAGGAGCATGGTTTACATCACGTGTGACTACATGGATCTAGGGGAAAGAGTCAAGGACGTGGAGGACCAGGTGACTTTCTCCTAAGTCCAACTAGTGAAAGGAAAAGGGATTGAGGAGGGAATGGATTCTTCAGGTCAACATCTGTTTGCACAACTTATGATGAGCAGAAGGATTTGGCTTTTACAGCCATGCACTCTTGTTAAGCATCATGAACTGCTAGGAAGAGAGAGTAACACAAAGCTTTAAAGCAGGGCTGAGAGGGAGATGATGATGCACAGACAAGTGAGGAAGTAGTGGACTGTGGTGGCAAGGAATTGGTATAAAGTGGTATGAACAGGAGCAACCTTGTGATCAGCTAAAACAAGTTTGAAGGGGTCCTGTCCCATGCACACAAATAAGGAGGTACAAACAGAGAATCTCTGTATAGTTGCATAACTACAATCTCAGTGGGATCACAGAGATGTGTCGGATTAGTTCACACAGCTGGAGTGGTATAATGGAAGAACACTGCAGGAAGGACAGAAAAGGAAGACAAGCAAGTGAAAATGCCCTTGATGTAAGAGAGGAACTGGAGTTCGTGTGGCTTTTTAGGGGTGGATGATGAGCCAGGCAGAGCTTACAGGTCAGGATTAGAGGCCAAATAAATGCAAGCAATGTGGTAGCATGCATCTGCTACAAACTGCCTGATAAGGAAATAAAAATAGATGAGGCCTTCTTCAGAGTAAAGGAAAAGGCCTTATGTGCACAGGCTCTCATCCTTGGGGAAAACTTGAACAACCCCAATATCTATGGACACACAACACAGCAGAACACAAGAAATCCAGTTTTCTGGTGTACACTGATGACAACTTCCTAACAAAGGTGGCTGTAGAAGCAGCCAGGGATATACTGTACTACACTTCATGATTTCAAATATGGAATAACTTGTTGGGAATGGGGAAATGTGGCATATTTGGCTACAGCATGCTTGTTGGAGTTAAGGAGGAGGGGAACAAGAGGAGGGAGCAAGAGGAGGGAACAAGACAAGGAGAAGGATCACAGCTCTGGCAACTTGGCATGGACAAAATCAAGCAAAAAAGCATAAAAAACCTGTATGAATGAACAAGTTCCTTCCACAAACCTCAAATAAAAAAGAAAGCCCAAAAGATGTGGAAGAAGGGTAAATTCATCCACAAGGAACACAGACTCTCTGAGTGTGCAGGGATGTTAGCAAAGCCAAAGTCCATCTGGAGTTGAATCTGGCAAATCACATGAAGGACGAGAAGGAATTCCACAGATGTTGACGACTGGGGACAATTTTGGCTGAATGGGAGAGGGAACCTGGGGACAAGGGACTCAGAAAACACCAAGGTACTCAATGCCTTCCTTAATTCTGCAATGGTAAAGTCAGCCTTCAGCAATCCCTGGTCTTTGAGACCAGTGGGAAAGTCTGGAGAAACAAAGAAATACTTTACACTCACTGGAGGAGTATCATGTTAGGGAACATTTAAACCAATTGAATCATAGAAGCATTGAATGATTTGGGTTGGAAGGGGCCTTAAACGTCATTTAGTTCCAACCCCCCCGTCATGGACAGGGACACCAACCTGGCCCTGAACATACACGGGTCCATGAGGCCTAATGGGATACACCCACAGGTCCTGGGGAAGCTGGCTGATATTGTGAGGTCAGTCTCAGTTATTCTTTAAATATCATACAGATTATGGGAGGTTCAAAAAGGCTGGAAGAAAGCAAATGTCTTTCTTATCCTCAAGAGGAATATGAAAGAAGGTTAACGAAATTGCAGTCTGGTCAGTTACACCTTAATCCCTCTGAAAGTAATATAGCTGATAATTCTGGAAATCATTTCCAAGCATATAAAGGACATGAAGGTGTCTGGGAGTATTAAGCATGGATTTACAAAGGAGAAATCATGCCTGACCAACCTCACCACCTTCTTCAAGAGAAATTATTCAGATAATAGGGAAAGTGGAGGATGTTGTTTATTTTGAGTTTTCCATGGCTTTTGACAATGGCTCTCTTAGCATTCTACTGATCAAAATTAGCATTTAATAAATAAACATATAATTTTAAATGGTGAAAAGAAAACTGGCTGAAATGCATGCTTCCAGGAATGTAAGTAGCAGCATGAAACCAACCTGGAGACCAGTCAATAGTAGTGTACCCCAGGCACTGATTCTACGATTTCATTCTTCATTAATGACCCTCAAAAAGTTTACAGATAATAAAAACCTGGGAGTTTGATGGCTGAGACACCAGCAAGTTAGCCTGTCATTCAGAGGTGCCTCAACAGGGTAAGAAATGGGCTAACAGGAACCCCATGAAATTCAACAAAGGAAGTAAAAAAAAGACCTGCACTTGCAGAGTACAGACTAGGTGTCAACAAGCAGGAAAAGAGCTTGCCAGCAACTGGTCTGAACATCAGGCAGAGCAGCAATGTGCCTTTGATAGAAAGGTCAACAGCCTCCTGGGCCACAAGCTGAAGTGTTACTAGCAGGTCGAGGGAGGTGATTCCTCCTCTCTACTCAGCACTAGTGGGACATATCTGGAGTGCTGTGTCCAGTGCTGAGCTTCCCAGTAAAAGCAAAATACAGACATGCTCAAGTGAGTCCAGTGAAGGGACAGAAAGACGGCAAAGGGACAAAAAGGGACTGGTGTAACTTTCATCCAAGGAAAGGCTGAGCTGGGACTGCTTAGCCTGGAAAAGGCTGAGGAGGATCGTATTAATAAGTGTAAATAGCTGATGAGAGGGAATGAAGAAGACTGAACCAGAATCTTCTCAGCAGTGCCCGGACTCTCCATCTTTGGAGTTATTCAAAACCTGGCTGGACAAAGGCCTGAGTTCATGCTGTTTGAGCAGGGAAGTTGAATTTCCAGAGGTGCCTCCCAGCCTCAAAGATTCTGTGATTTTTTGAAAATTCATTAGAAAGATTTTAAATTGCTGTCCTTTTGTATTTTATGCACTTCCATTACTTCTCATGAAATTTAGATTCTTCACAGTAGGCCCGCAGTGGCAATTCATTTAACCTGCCAAGAAAGTGCATTCCAAATTCAGGAACATTAAAAGCTACACTGCAAAGTAATAAGGGCTTATTCTGCCTGACCTCCCTCAAGATCTCTAACATAGAACTAGATCATAAATATGCACAGCATAGCAGATGTCAAGTCTTATGAATACATATAAATATTCATCAACTTATGGAATTCTTAGCTATCCACTCAGAGTTTTTATGTTTGAATAACACCAAGTTGGGCAGAAACGTTCATCTGTCCAAGAGTAGGAAGACTCTGCAGAAGGATCTGGAGGCTGAATTTATGGGCCAAGGCCAACTGTATGAGGCAAAGTGCCAGGTTCTGCACTTGGGTCACAACAACTCCATGCAGAGCTACAGGGTGGGAAATGGGTGGCTGGAAAGTTGTCTGGTGGTGAAGAACGTGGAGATGTTGGTCAACAGCAGCTGAATGTGAGTTAGCATGTGTCCAGGTGGCTCAGAAGGCATCCTGGCCTATATCAAAATTAGTGTGCCCAGAAGGACTAAGGAAGAGATTGTCCCTCTGTACTTGATACTGGTGAGGCTGCACCTTGAATCCTGTGTTCAGTTTTGAGTCACTCACTACAAGACAGACATTGAGGTGCTGGAGTGTGTCCAGACAAGGGCAAAAAAAGGTGGGGAAGGGTTTGGAGCAAAATCTTGTGAGAAATATCTGAAGGAACTGGGGTTATTTAGCTTGGAGAACAGGAGGTTGAGGGGACACCCCTCAGGATGACCCAACCCTGACAATGTTCAAGGTCAGACTGGGTGGAATTCTGAGCAACCTGGTTTAGTGAAAGGTGTCCCTGTCCATGGCAGGGGGTTGAAACTAGGTGATGTTTAAGGTCCCTTCCGACCCAGGCCATTCTATGATTCTATGATATCACTCTCTTCAGCTTCCTGAAAGGAAGTTGTAGCCAGGTGGGAGGTGATCCCTTCTCCCAGGTAACAAACAACAGGGACAAAGAAAATGGTCTCAGGTTGTGCCAAAGAAGGTTTAGATTAGGTTTTAGGAAGAATCTCTTCACAGGAAGAGCTGTCAAGCATTGGAACAGGATGGCCAGGGAAGTGGTTGTGTCACCATCCCTGGAAGTATTTAAAAGATGTAGATGTGGCACCTAGAGACATGGATTAGTGGTGGACCTGGCAGTATTAGGTTAATGGTTGGACTTGATGGTCTTAAAATTCTTTTCCCATCTAAACAATTCTATAATTCTAAAAAAAATCAAAGCATTCTACTCACATGGTTAAAATATAATTTATAATTTGAAAAGCAATTATCATATGAGAAAAGCTTTATGGCTACTAAAATATTCATCTCTCTGGGACAATTCAGTGTTCTCATAATAATGACAGATTCTGAAATAAAAACGGAGAAGATGTCAAGAAGAAAGAAATGTAAACTTTGAAAGTAGTACTCAGGTAATTGTAAGGATTCTTGAAAATTTTCTGATATTTTTTTCTTGTTTAAAAGGGAAGTTTAGAACTTCTAAAATGTTAGGCTAAGCCAAGAGTCAACATTCCTAAAATCTGTTTCTGCATCAATTACAATAGTGAATACACTACTGAATACAAGCAAAACAGACTCATAGTCCATATCTATGAAGTAGGTAACTGTCTGAGATGTATCCAACTATTGTAGAAGAACCCTGTTTTGTGTCCTGAACTTGAAGCCATCTGGCAGCATTGAGTTTGCATGGCAAGGATTTGGTAGTGGGGGTGCAGTAGGGGTGATTTCTCTGAGAAAGCGCGGGAAGTTTCCTCTATGTCCAATGGAGCCAATGCCACCTGGCACCCCCGCATATGGTAACTCATTTAGTGCGGGGAGAAAGGTTATTGCACAAAAGCAATTATGGCAGAGAAGAGTGGGCATATCTGAGAGAAACAGCTCTGCAGCCACCAAGGTCAGTGAGGAAAGAGAGGGAGGAAGGGCTCAAAGTGCCAGAGCAGAGATTCTCCTGCAGTCTGTGTTGAAGACCATGGTGAGACAGCTGTGCCCCTGCAGCCCGTGGAGGCCCATGGTGGAGCAGAGATCCACCTGCAGCCCCTGGAGAAACCCACACAGGAGTAGGAGTAGGATGCCCAAAGGAGGCTGTGATCCCATGGGCAGCCTGCACTGGACCAGACTCCTGGCGGGTCCTGTGAACTCATGGGGAGAGGAGCCCACACAGGACCAGGTTTGCTGGTAGGATTTGTGATCCTATGGGGAACTGTGTTGGAGCAGCCTGTTCCTGAAGGACTGCACCCTGAGGAAAGGTATCCATGCTGCCACAGTTTGTGAAGAACTGCAGCCTATGGGAAGGAAGTTGCATAAATTCCTGAAGGAGGGACTTCCACAGGAAGTCCACAGGAAGAAGGAAGTCTTCCACAGGAGGGACTCCATGCTGGGGCAGGGAAGGAGTGTGAGGAGTCCTCCCTGTGGTGAGGAAGGAGCAGCAGAGACAATGTGTAATGAAGTGGCCACAACTCCTGTTCCCCATCTTCCTGAGCTGCTGGTGGTGGGGAGGTACAGAATTGTGAGTAAAGTTAAGGCTGGGATAAAAAGGAGGGGTGGGGGGAAGTTGGGTTTAAGATTTTCTTTTTCTTGTCATCCTACTCTGATTTGACAGGTAATAAATTAATTTAATTTTCCTAAATCAAATCTGTTTTGCCCATTATGGTAATTGCTGAGTGATTTCTCCCTGTCCTTATCTCGATCGACAAGTCTTTTGATATGTTTTTACTGCACTGCCCAGCTGCGGAGAGAAAGCAATAGAGTGAAAACTGCATCTGTATACTTGGAAGCCATGACACACCTACAACTACCTTTTTTTTTAGTATATATGGAAAATGCTTACAGCCCATTTGAAATCTGATGTCTTGGGAACTTAAAATTCAATTATTTTCTTGCCTTTTCAGGCAGCTGGCTGACTCTGTTTTGATGTGCATTAATAAATTCACATTAAACATTGCATGAAACATTAGGTAACCCTAATGTATTTCATAGTCTCTGGCATGCACAAACCTTCTGCACAATCCAACAGGAGTCATGATTACATATTCATCAGTAACTCTCTTTCTCAGTCCTCTGTAAACTTTAGGGGATTTTCTATCACAACAGTTCCATTTAATATAACTAGTGCTATATATTAGTTCTTAGACCTTCAAAGGACTGACCTCATAGTCAATGTGTACATTGTTAGCTATGAAGTTGTAGTCTAACCTTATCCAGACATCATAGTGACTCAGGACACTTAGATATTCATTTGCACAAAAGCGTCAATATAAACAAACTGTATCTCTCAATTGAATTACCTGCTCTTCTCCAAATATTTTATTTTAGACAGTTCCTCACAGTTCTGTGAACAAAATAATTGATATCCTTATGAGAAATATCCCAAAGAAATAGAAGGCATAGTGATATGTGTGGTATTGAAAAATCTCTTCCAAATATAGAAAAGGGCCAATAGATGAGGGTCTACAGGAAAGAATTTTTACATAAACTTAGCCTGCAACTTGAAGCAATCCTCCAATAACAAACTTAGTGGTTTCTCAGAATGAAAAGACTTTCTAGAACATAGCTACATTAGGAGCTGTCCAGCACTATTTAATCTCATTCTTCCAAAGGGTTTGGAAATATGCCTATTCTTCAGAAAACAGATATTCTCAGAGAGAAAAAATTATCTATTTATCCATCCTGCAGCAATGAAATCTCTAAGCACAGAGGAATGTTTCGTTGTGGCTGTATGACCAGCATGTTAAAAGGATTTTGGAGGAGAATATGTCAGAGCATATCATATTTTTAAGTGATATATGTCATCTGCAGAATATATTTAAGGGTTCAGTGGCACCAGCAGAACCAAACTTAATGCTGCAGGACAGAGAAGGGACACAGATGTACCTGTAGGCAACATTATGAAGATGACAATTTTAGATTAGACTTAAAAATGACCCATTTAGCAGAAGACTTTTACATAAGGAATTTCTTGGTGTGCTTAAACCAAAGGATAACGTAGACACATGTGAGATCTGTTTCCTTTGAGATCTGAGACATATTCCCACCATTGAAAAATTAATCAAGACATTTTCTTTTTTTCTGAAACACTTACTATGTACTGACACTCCCTGCTGTGGTATCAGTACAGTAGGTAGGTAGAGTTAATGTTCATCTGACACGTGTTCATCTCAGAGGCCTCTGCCTCACCCTATATATGCAGTTCTTATTACATGGTTAGCTACTTTCACATAGCCTAGTGCTCTGATTCTTTCAAGAAGCATGTGATACATCTTTGACACTAGTCAAAACAACTTCTTGATCATATTCAGACTTGAATATACAATTAATGATAATTTCTGAAAAATGTTTAAATGTCTTCCTGATTTTAATATAAAAATGAAACTCTAAAGAAAGATAAATGTACTGTAAAATCAGTATTTTCAGATGATTTCCAAATTGCTTAAAATACACGTGTATATTTTGTAGACAAATTTTGAATGTAGAACAAAAATTGAAAATAGAAAAAGTGCTACATACATGCTAATGCTCTGAGGTAATTTTATTTTACCTAGCATTTTTTTAATCTTTTATACAGTGTATATATGGGTATATGTGTAAGATATTTTATTCTATGTTAATAGTGAAAACTTGTGAATAAACAGAATATGAATTTCTGGAGGAATGTCCCCAGAATGTAAATTAATAAAACCTCTATTTGTTTCTACTGTTCATCTGCAGCTCAAGGCCAAAAAAAATGTATTTTATTCAGATCATTAGAGTTACATGGTAAATCTGGTACCCCATGGACCATGCATTTAGTAATGAGTATTTGACCTCCAAGGATGAAGGATGAAAGAAAACCTTGCCAACTTTAGACAGAGATTTACCTACTGGAAATATCATAAAGAAGAGAAAAAACCCTACATAGTCTCTTATGCAGTTTCTTGAATACTCACTCTTTAACTTAAAAACCAGCATTTGATGGACATGCTAGCAATACTTATAATCACATACAGATTGAATTAAGATTTGCATTAAGGGGACAATTAAGTACTGGCATCTGAAATTATCCATGCAGATGTAGATCAAGTGTCATTTTTCCTTAGAACAAAGATGTTATGAAACTTATATTGGTAAAATATTCTTCTTGTGACTTTGTTATAGACACGCTCAGATCAAAACACAATTATTTATTCTGACTCTAGTTGAAATTGTCTTGGTGTATTCTTTTATTCTTAGCAGCATAGAAAAAGATAATATGAAGGAGTCCTTCTGAAGTCATACTCTGATATAAGTTTAAAAATTATCTGCTCTGTATTTGTCTGTCTGTTAATATACTGATTCATTGCTATCCATATTACTATCTACACAGCACAATTTCAAGAAACATGTAGATTTTCTATGTAAATAAACTTATGTTTTAAAAGAATGGTACACATTATGGTATTTATGCACTGGAAGAAAAGCTTGTCCACTATCAATGTTAGTGACATCACTTAAACCCTAATATTCATTTATACTGAATTAACATTTGAGGGCAAATGGTTTACTGTGCATTACAAAAATTCTTAAGGCATTTTCATCAACATTCTATTTACAGAATTCATCAAATAAAATTACACTGCCATGAAACTTACAAGTTAAATTAAATGTAGTGAGTCACTGAAGAAGCAAGGAATTTGAGCTATAGTAACCATTTAAAATCACAGAATTAAAAAAAAAAAAGAAGAAAACCCAAATTCATAGGTTAGAAGTAACTGATTCAATGCCCTCTTATTTAAAACAAGAACCATTTTGAAGGTGGACCACATTTTCAAGTTAAAATTGCTTGTAGTGAAATTCAGTTCCATTTTGAATATCTGCAAGAATAGACACTTCACAGGCTCTCTGGGTGACCTGTTCTAGTCTTTAGACACGCTCATTATAAGTACATCTTCCTAATACCTGATCAAAATTTCTTTTACCTCAACTTGCCCCTGTTGAATTTCATTTCTTCTGTCCTCCCACTGTTGCTGAAGACCACAGCAAAATCCTCCCTCAGTTTTTCATTTTTTCATTTTCTTTCTGTATATCACATATTTCAAGCCTCTAATCATCTTTGCAGCCTTCTACTAAGCTTGCTTTTTTCTGGTTTTTTCATGTGTGTTTTCTACTGGGAAATAAAAACTGGATGCAGACTCTGAATTTACTCTCAGAATTGTCAAAGAGAGGTTACCTGCTGTCTCTACTCTTGTTAACGCAGCCTGTTATGCAATAGCCTTCTAAGCTGAAAGCTCAACTTAGTGATTCATATTCACCCTGTAGTCCAGGGGAAGCCCAGCTCCTTTTCTGCAGAGACTGTTCCCAGCCATTCAGTCCCCAGCTGCAACAAATTATTCATACACTTGCCTTTGTTGAACTTCATACTGCTTCTTTCAGCTCATTTGTGAAACTTGTCCAGGTATCAGTCCTGTCCTCTCCTCACAGGCTTTGTTCTCAAAAATAACACTTTCTAAATGTGCATTCTTACACACCATCCAGACAATTAATGATGTTGAATAGTACTGGCCCCAGTGTCCACCTCTGAGTAACAACAGTGTTAACTGGTATCCAGGTGGATTTTACAAAGCTGACCACAGTTCATTCAGGCCAGCGCTCTTGCCATGTTTCTATATTGTCGTACATCTTTCCAATTTGGCTACCAAAAGATATGCCAAACACTTTATTATTCAGGATAAACAGCTGCCACTGTAGTTCACAGAATCAGTTATTACAAAAAGCAGTCAGGTTCTTCAGGTACAATTTGCCCTTGGTAAACCATTGTTGGTTCTTCCCAGCAACCTTTGGTTTTGTCCAGCAGTCATGTGGAATGCACCTCACTCAAAAGAGAGAAAGCAGCAATATCTTTTATTGAGGGAAAATAATATAGTTCAATACATTTGATGAAATTTAAGACAGTTTAGCAGAAGTTTACCAAGATTCCATAAGTTTGTCGCCTTATTAATTATGGCATCAAAGAATGATACATAGGAAAATTGAGTTAGATTTGAGTTAAAGAGTTTTGCACAGAGACAGAGATCCTCCTTCTGAGTCACAAGGTTGACAGTGGAGCCCCTTGCCTTCTAAACTTCTTATGGAGTGTAGATGCAGCAAGGTCCAATTCTAGTCTGAGACTAGGATGATGGTTTATGATTAATAGAATTATCTATACCATGTTTATAATAATATTGAGTAGCTACATGGATTAATAATGTTTCATTAATTCAGCATGGTAACAGTCACTTAACAAGGATCTGTTGCAAGTAAGGGATCTCTCTGCCTTGTGCTGGGAAGAATCTCATAGTCTCTAGTAAGAGATCTCAAACCTTGAGAGACATCCCTGCTCAAGAACAAATACTCCTGCTGTGCAGTTCAGATGCAATTCAGGGAGAGCTCAAATTGACCTCATCCTGATGGTAATATTTATAGAGTGGCAAAGTTGGCTGTCAGACAATAGTATAGAGAGAGAGGTCTCTTTATTTTAGCTTTGGTATCTTATTCTGTACTCTGGTTATCTTGTATTTTTGGGCATTGAAACCTCTTTACAAAATCTTGTTCTGAGGCATCTTTACTTTCTGGTATGTGAGGCAGGTTCTCTCCAGCTCACAGATGCATCCCAGGGCATGAGTCCTTTTGCTCATTAGTCACCCCAATCCCAAGTGTGTCTATAGGTCATGTATATCCATCACAAGCCTCTAGTGACCCTATTTCAAAGTCCTTCTCAATAAGTTAAGAAGCCTCTTGACAAAGGCAATATTCCTCTGCTTGTCCGGTGTATCCTATCTCTTTCCAGCAGTCCTAATTCCTCAGAGAGACAGGGAGAGCTGTAGTCAGAAAAAACAAAGTCTGCTCTGAAATATCATGCAACCAACCAGGCACTGACTCACCGGATCCACCTGCTCATATGTTCTTCCCTTTGACAGAATTGAGGAGTTCCCTGAACTGCCATGTTGCATGCTTTGCAGCCTATAAACTCCCTTGGCAGTATCACTGATGTAAATGCAGATGAGCAATATGACACAAGAGACTGAATTCAGATGAACCTTAGCAATTTCTCTTCAACATTCTAAATTGAGTTCCTTACAAACAATAGACCTCACAATACAAAAAATCTGTTTGGTAGACAGATGTTGATCCCTGCAGAAGGGTGTCTCCTGCTACTGTCATTTGCTGCTTCTACTTGGTGCCAGTACCTGGAGCCAAGCTGGTCCAAATATCTTCCCTGAGGAAACTTGTTCTTCCCTACAAGACATCATAGCCCTATACCTGTTTTGAAAGTGCACATCTAGAAGTGAAGAAATATCTTTCTTTTTGCCAGAAGTCACAACCTTCTAAGACCTCCCTCTTAGGAGACTGAATCCTCCTCTTGTTTAATGTATCCATTAGCTGTCCATCCTTCTGTACAGCATGACACTCTCACTGGGAGAAGCACTGGGCACAGCCCACTACCTGAGACAAGGGCAGTTTCCTATGATGTCCTCTGATGGCACAGTTGCTCCAGCCAGGAATGGGGCTGTCTATTGTGACACAGGAATGCCACAGTCATGCCCTGTCAGTCCCCTCGATCCTCAGGTACCACCACTACTCTGTTCCACTTCACACAAGCTATTAAGGGTTTACTCCGTCTTTGGCAGCCCTGTTTGCTGAACTCAGTATATCTGACTAATTCAAGAACTACTTTAAAATTTTATGTTGAATGCTTAATTTTTGGTGTTCATATGTGTTTATGGTGGGCTGACCTTTGCAGGCTGCCAGCTGCTCACCAAGCTGCACTATCAATACCCCTCCACCAACAGGACAGAGGGAGAAAATAAGACAAAAAGGCTTGTGAATAAAAATAAGGACAGGGAGATGACTTACCAAGTACTACCCCAGGCAAAACACTCTTGACTTGGGGAAACTAATCTAATTTATAGACTTTTACTTGTAAGAAAGTAGGAAAGTGAGAAAAAAAACCCAAAAATCTAGAAGACTTTACCCTCAACTCTCCCATCTTCCCAGTTTCACCTTCCCTCTTAACTCTTCTACCTCCTTCCCAGCTGAGGAGTGCATGTGAATGGGGAATGGGGCTTGTGGTCAGTCCATAACACTTTGTCTCTGTTGCTCCTTTCTTTTCACACTTCCCCCACTCCAGTGTGGGATATGTCCCATTGAATGCAGTCTTTCATAAACCTCAGAAATGAGTTCTTCACGTGGGCTACAGTTCTTCACTAACTGCCCCAGTGCGAGCCATTTTCACAAGGTACAGCCCTTCAGGAACAGACTGCTCCAGTGTGGGTCACAGGTCCTGACAAAAACTTGCTGTTTGTGGGCTACTTTCCATGGGCAACTGTTCCTATCGGGAGCCCACTTCAGGATGGGCTCTCCACAGGGTCACAGCTTCCTTCAGGGAACATATTCCTGTTGATGTGGGGGGTCCTTCATGGTCTTCAGGATGGAAATCTGCTCCTCCATGGTTCTCCAGGTGCTGCAGGGCAATCTCTGCTCTGGCATCTGGAGCACCTCCTCCCTGCTTCTTCTTTACTGACAGTTGTGTCTGCAGGGCTGAGTCATACATTCTTATTCATCTCTCACAGATGCTGCATAGCATTTTTTTATCCTTTCTTATATATGTTATCAGAGAAGCCCTACAGACACCATTGATTTCTTCAGCTTTGGCCAGCAATGGGTCTGTATTGGGGCCAATTGAAACAAGCTTTGTCCAACATGGGAGGAGCTTCTGTCATCTTCTTACAGAAACCACCCCTATAGCCCCTCTACTACCAAAACCCTGCCAGGTAAACTCAATAAAATGTAAAATACTTTTGTATCTTTCTGATACTACATATGGACTAGTGCCATCTTGTTCACTTCAGTATAGGGAGTTCAAATCAGAAAAATAGATGCTAAGTAAAGAATTTTACCTGAAATGAAATATGACATTGTACAGGCGAGTTAATGTGTCACCCATTGGTAGATTTCATTTGCTGTGGAGTCTATACACACTGCCTTAGTACCAAGAAGAAACACCAGCACTATGAGATGTTCTCTAAAGTTATAAAAGTTGCAAACACAGAAATAATTTGTGCCATTCCAGTTGTGTTCTATAACTCACCTAGGTGGGATTGAGTAAGCAGCTCTGTGAAGCTTAGCTGCCTGCCATGATGTACCCACAACCTTTTAGTTGGCTACATTAAGCTTTGACAATGTGGAATTCTCATATCTTGCATAGAAAAGAACAGAGACTTACTTTCCTCCAGGTTCTCAATGGGATAAGAAACAAACAGCTATTTACATTGCAAACAAAGAAAAACAATTTTATATTCATTATTAGAAATTTTCTGCATTCAAAGATGAGAATATCCCATATAAATGTAATTATCACTGCGATTCATATTATGAACGAGCAATTTAAAGTATTAGGCAGCAAGATGCATTTTTCCTTATGAATATGGTTACAATACTGAATTTCATACATGGAACAACATATTGTTGCATATTAGGAGCTCTTGCAAAATATTGCAGAAGAGTTTCCTTCTCGTCTCTCCCTATTAATTTCTGTTCTGTTTCAATGCGTCTCAAGAGGTACATTCCCAATTTCATGGCATTAGTTTTTGAAGTATGATAATGCATGTGGAAGTTACAGAGTAAAGATGTGTCCAGAGCATGAGACTTTAACAAAGAAGGAATTCATACTTTCTTAGACTTCTAAAGTGTTTAAAAATACAATTTTGATTTGTTCTGTTCCTTATGAAATGTTTTTCTCAACTAGAGCCTATTAAATCCCTTATTTTGCTACCAGAGGAACTCTGATAAAAAACACATTACAATCTAACATTTTATAGGAGCATGGAATCGAAAATTTACATCAAATTTACATAATTTACAGTCTTTAAATCAACACGTAAACTATATAGAGTTTTAGTAACAACGAAAATAATGAAACCAAGTACCATAAAAAAACATAATGTAGAAATGGGAGTTACCTAGCCATTTAATTAGTTTGGTAATGTATAGACAACAATATAATTTTAAAACAGGGAAGACAGTAAAAGTACAGAAATGTCATATTACAAAGAACTTAACAATTGTTATTTGGTAATGAAGTTTTAAGTTTTTAATTCAGCAATTAAATTGCATTTTTAAATTAACTATTATTTTAAAATACACAACAGAAATCAGTGCAGAATTACTGAAACTTTCAGACTTTTTTCAGATTCCAGATTCTTCAGCCCCACTTTGTTGTTATACACATAGGGCTCCTCTAAAAGCAAAGTACCAGTCTCTGAAGGACTTTCAATAGAAGGATAGTGAGGTATTGTCCTTATTTCACAAAAATGCCTAGCATATTATTTATAACAGAGCTTGATAACCTACATTTTCTTCTGCACCTTTTTTTAAAATAAAGGCTTCTTTATTACAAAAGCATTTCGATGCAACACTGTTATAGTATGATTTCTATTGCTGCACCATATACACCATGTGATAGAAGAATGTGTTAAATGGTTTCTGAAACGTGAATTTCTTTTCCATTTGCCATTTAATTATTTCTCGTATCTCTATGCATGTTTTCATTTCACAAACTTCATTCACTCTGAAACTGACACTCAATGACAGGACTTCTAGATAAATAAATATATCTAATCCATAATGATGATTATCACACCAGTATCAAAAGCATTTGGAGATAGAGTTATCAAAGACGTTGACCATGAGATTCAATCTTATTCAGGTTTAAGCATGAACTCTGGAAAATTCTTAGTTTAGGAAGTCACACTTGCCTTTATGAAAAAAGTCACTCTGCTAAGATCAGAGAATTTGGAAATCTGGAGAGGTCCCAGCTGACTGGAAGCTGCAAATGTTGCCCCGATTTTCAAGAAGGAGGACCATGGAAACTACAGGCCTGTCAGTCTCACTTCAGTGCCTGGTAAATTTATGGAGATAATTCTGGGAGGTATTGAAAAACACCTGAAATATAATGCAGTCAATGGGCACAGTCAGCACGTGTTCATGAGAAAGAAGTCCTGCTTATCAAACCTGATTTAATTTTATGACAAGGTAACCCACCTAGTTGATCAAGGGAAGCCAAGTGATGTAATCTTTTTGGAAGTCAGTAAAGCTTTTGTCTTACTGTTTCTCACAGGATCCTGCACACAGCTGGATAAACACACCATGTGATGGGTGAGCAACTGGCTCACGGGTCAGCCACAAAGGCTTATAGTGAATGGAGTCACATCAGGCTGGCTGGTCACTAGGGTGGTTCCCCAGAGCTCCATCCTCAGACCAGTTGTCTTCAACATCTTCATTAATGACCTGGATGCAGGACTTGAAAGAATACTAAGTTTGTTGATGGCATTAAATTGGGAGAAGTTGTCAACTTCCTCAAGGGCACAGAGGCCCCACAGAGAAATCCTGACAAATTAGAGGCTTGGGCAATCACCAAACATACAAACAAGGGACAGTGGCAGATTCTGCACCTGGACAACCCTGGATGTACATACAGATTGGGGAATGAGATGTTGAAAAGCATCACCATGGAAAGGGACCTGGGGGTCCTGATCGATGGCAAGTTGAACCAAGCCATCAATGGCAGCCAGGAGGGCCAACCCTGTCCTGGGGGGCATCAGGCACAGCATCGCCAGCCGGGCAAGGGAGGGGATTGTCCCGCTCTGCTCTGCACTGGGGTGGCTTCACTTTGAGTTTGTGTGCAGTTTTGAGCACTGCACTATAAGAAAGATAATAAATTATTGGAGAGAGTCCAAAGGAGGTCAACAGAGGTGATGAATGGCCTTGAGGGAAAGCTGTATGAGGAGGGGCTGAGATCACTTGGTCTGTTCAGCCTGGAGCAGGGGAGACTGAAGGGAGACCTCATTACAGTCTACAACTTCTTCATGAGGGGAAGAGGAGGGGCAGACACTGATCTCTGTCTGTGGTGACCAGTGACAGGATCCGAGGGAATGGCCTGAAGTTGTGTCAGGGGAGTTTTTGGGTTGGGTATTAGAAAAAGGTGGTTGGGTACTGGAACAGGCTCCCCAGGAAAGTGATCACAGCACCAAGCCTGACAGAGTTCAAGGAGTGTTTGGACAATGCTCTCAGGCATGTGGTGTGATTCTTGGAGATGGTCCTGTGCAGGCTCAGGAGTTGGACTTTCATGATCCTTGTGGGTCCCTTTCAACTCAGAAAATTCCACAATGCTGTGATTCTGTGATTCTGTGAATCAAATAACGTGAAAACGTCACTGTAAGGCAGAATTCTAACACTGCCATACAAATACTGCCCTATAATGCACTCTAGTTTAACAGTACAATAACATAATTGGAATAATTGCAATGATTTATTTACTAGCACTATTAAAAATAGACAAGTTATGGAGACAGAGATGGATGAGACATCAACACACTGAACTGGGAGAGAATGTTCATCCTCTTTTAAACAAGTTCTAACAGTTTTATATCTCATGTATAATAAAAAGGAAAAAAACCTGAAAGGAACATTGTAACATGGAGACAGTGATTACTGGAAAAGGAGTAAAGTCTTTGCATATATATCCCATTGTGGATGGAAAATCCTGTCCTAGAGTATCTTTATATAGTATGTGTAAGGATAAGTGGAGGGAGAGTCTCTTCTCCTTTAAGTATTTAGGATCTTTTTCAATGAATCAAGGGATAGTAGGAAAAGTAGGGAGTGGTAAACAAGAACATACAGGGACATAAACCTGGGGAACAAACAATGGTGAGAGTAAAACCTGCTGAGTTGCACTAATTGATGGAGATGTGAGAGGTTAGCTGATCAATTGCATCTGATCAATTAGGAAATTTTTAAAAAACTAGAAACTGAAACCAAAATGTATATATTTTGGCAAATCAAATGTAGAGACAACGACAAGAAACAAGAGATGTCACTCACACTAATTGATGTGTTATGGAGAAAATACAGATTCTAACACCAGGAAGACCAATCTAGACTTTGCAGTTTATAAGAATATGATAAACCAGGGAAGACCTTGAACATCAAGGGGTGCAGGAATCAATAGAACTATCCAGGCCCTGGGGGTAAGTGTTGGGGAAAGGCAAAATAGGGAGGAACAAAATGAGAATAGACAGCAAAGGATGTAAAAGGGGACAGTCACATGAAAACCAGGGATGGTCAGTATGTATGTCTGGCTGAGCCCTGCACCTGATCACTGCAGTCTTTTCCTGTCTTATATCTTCTCATTAAATCTATCTCTCTGTGTAATCTCACTTCCTATTCTGTGTGAATGCGTGCTTTAGGGACTGTTCGCAGTAGTGAATATGCAGGGAGTAAATAGAAGTATTCATAATATTCTTCCCACACTTTGAAAATCCATATCAAATTAAAATCTGTTTTATTTGGATTAACCATCCCCTGTTACCTCATTAAAGAGGTGAATAGTAATAGTCAAACTCTAAGTAAAAGCATCAATAAAAAGGATGTGTTTAAATGTATCCGTGAAAACAAAAGTACTCGTGTAAAGCATCCACAGAAGGACCTTATTCCAGAAGCGAATCTTTCAAAGAGTTCATTTGTCATGACAACTGGTTGAATTCAGGTGAATGAGACAAGATGTATGCTGCAAATAACCTTGCAAATGAAATCTGACAGTTCATTTATCTGTCACTTCTGATCATTTTATACGTTTATTGTGAATATTCAGTGTTTCAGTTACAATTTATAACAATCACAGTCAACGGATGAAACCAAAGGAAAAAGTACTTGACTTCCCAGATATTTGAATGAGATGAAAACACAGACTAAAAAAAAATCATGAGGTTTTTCTTAGAGCATGTGTTCCAGGGTAGTGCTCCTGTCACTTAGAAAAAACACGTTTTTTAACTAGATTGATAAACAGTTTAAGAGTGATCGATATTTATAGACAGGGAGGTATGTCAACATTGAAGAGCATATATATCATTTAGCAGTTATTCATAACATGCAACCATATAGTAATTACATTTTTAGAATATAGGGACAAATGCAAATAATGCATATATTTTCTGTGACACAGTCTAATCAAAGATGTTTAGATAATCATTGAAGAGCTCTCAGTTAATCATCTGACTTATATCCAGTAAACATCAGTGATTTCTAGTATAGTGATTTTTTTCTAATACTCCACAACAAAAAAGAAAAAAATGGAGTGGTATACCTGTACATCAGCAAATATTAGAGAGCTTATTTACAGCTCATTGTGGTTTGTTAAAAGTCATATTTAAAGACTAACTTCACGAGTGATGCTGGAGTAGTATTCTCTTTCTTATATTGTGGTGTCCAAAACTTCACACGATGCTCAAGGAGAGGCCGCCCCAGAGCAGAGCAGAGCAGGACAATTCCCTCCCTTGCCTGGCTGGCGATGCAGGGCCTGATGCCTCCCAGGACACAGCTGACCCTCCTGGCTGCCAGGGCACTCATGACTTATGTTCAACTTGCCATTGGCCAGGAGATCCAGGTCCCTTTCCATGGCATTGCTTTCCAGCATCTTATTTCCCTGTCTATACACACAACCAGAATTGTCCTGTCCCAGCTGCAGAATCTGCCACTTTCCCTTGTTGAACTTTGTATGGTTGGTGATTGCCTATCTCTAATTTGTCGAGGTGTCTCTGCAGGGCCTCTGTGCCCTTGAGGAAGTTGACAACTTCTCCCAGTTTAGTGTCATCAACAAACTTAGTGTTCTCTCAAGTCCTGAGTCCACGTCGTTAATGAAGATGTTGAAGACAACTGGTCCAAGGATGGAGCCCTGTGGAAAACCACTAGTGACCAGCCAGCCTGATGTGACCCCGTTCACTATAACTCTTTGTGCCCAACCTGTGAGCCAGTTGCTCACCCATCACATAATATGTGACTTTTTGTCCAGAAGGATCCTGTGAGAGGCAGTATCAAAATCTTTACAGACATCCAAAAAGATTACATCACCTGGCTTTCCTAGATCAACTAGGTGGCTTAACCTCTCATAGATGGAAATCAGGTTTGACAAGAACAGTGAAGAAAGGAAAATTATTAACAAATTCCTAATCTTCATCTGATGTAAAAATTTCTCTTCTTAACTGATAATCTTTAATATTCCCTAGCTTTCTAAAAATGTTATTTCAAACTATCCTTTGAGTCTGTAGTAGAACTCACTGTCAAACCCTTGGGGCACCAGTAGTTCCCACCACTCCACAAGAGCATCTGTCTGATGACAGCTTCATCCCCAAAACTTCAAATGAACAGAGGCATTACAACAAAATCAATTCAATTCAGACAAGAACCAAGGTAGCCAAATGAGTCTAAAATTGAGAAAGGTCTGAGGTCAAGCCAGGATGTCAAGTTTGCCAACCAAGGTCTTAATTTAGGATCAGGGAGGTTTATGGCCAGGCACAGGCACCCTGAAATGAAGCTCAAGCAGTGGTCAGGGCCTGAGGGTAAGGGCCTGAAGATGAAGGAGGCTACTGATGAACCTTCTCACATCTCCCAGAAGAGAAGGACTAAGACTGGCTTTGAGCACTGGCAGCAAAACAGCTCAGACTATGACGTAAAGATGATGCAGATCCTGCTGCATGCAGAGTCACACTGCTGTCAAAAATCCTACAAGTTCTTACAAGAAGCAAGGCAAGTTTCGTGAAAACCATTGTTCTGTCTTACTGGTGAGCAAAGTATTCCCTCTCACACTAAGCCATCGGGAAGGATTTCACAGAAACACAGAATATTCTGAGTTGGAAGGGACCCACAAGGATCATCAAATCCAGCTTCTGGCTCTTCACAAGACAGCCTGAAGAGTCACACCATATGCCCAAGAGTATTGCACTTCTTGAACTCTGTCAGGCTTGGTGCTGTGACACTTCCCTGGGAAGCCTGTTCCTTTGCCCAGCCACCCTCTGGATGAAGAACCTTTTTCTAATATCTAAATTAAATCTCCCCTGACACAACTTCATGCCATTCCTACAGGTTCTGTCACTTGTCACCGGAAAGAAGAAATCAGTACATTGCCCTTTGCTTCCCCTCGCAAGAAAGTTGCAGACTGCAAGGAGATCTCCTGTGAGTCTCCTGGACACACCAATGACCTCAGCCACTCCTCACACAGTTTCTGCTCAAGGCCCTTCACCATCTTTGTTGGCCTCCTTTGGATGTTCTCTAATAGTTTAATATCTTTCTTCTATTGTGATGCCCAAAACTGCACACAATATTCAAGGTGAGACAATATCAGTGCTCTCTTCTAACCTCTCTTGTCTTTGTAGACTGACCGTTTGCTAATAGGGGAACAGAAAGACGTTTGGAAATTCCCAACAAATAATCAGATTCTCATAAAAGTGTGTCTGCAGGAGTATTCAAATACTGTGAAATAGTCTTGAGAAAAATGCAGTTTTGGTGGCATGTAAACACAACATCTTATGACTAACTGCCCTGGAATTACAGTTAATTCCTGAATGAAAAAAAATGTTTTAATGTAGAACTGCTAACATTTCTGAGGTGTATGTCAATAAAATAAAGGCCTTTCAGGAAAAAATCTTTTGGTGCTAATATTAAAAATAAAAAGTTGACTATGGTGAGTAATCAATACGCACGGTAATTTTGGAAGAATATGATACAGAGATATTGCTGTTATTTCTGCAAGTTGCTAGGACAGGGCATTATTTAAAAAAAAAAACCAATTATTTTGAAATTACTAGTATAGGGTAAACCGATCTTTTGTCACAGTTTAAACCCAGATGACATCTAAGTACAACACAGCCACTTGCTCACTCCCCACTCAGGTGGGGTCAGGAAGAGAACTGGAAGGGTGAAAGTGAGAAAACTCATGGTTTGAGATAAAGACAGTTTCATAGGTAAAGCAAAAGCCACACACAAGTAAATCAAAACAAAGAATTCACGCACCACTTCCCACGGGCAAGTGTTCAGACATCCCCAGAAAAGCAGGGCGCTATCACATGTAATGGTGCCTTGGGAAGACAAACACTCCCCTTCCTCTTTCTTGTCCCAGCTTTATGTATTCAGCATGACACCATATGTCATGGAATATGCCTTGAATCTATTGGGTCAGCTGTTCTGGCTGTGTCCCCTCCAAACTCCTTGTGCATCCTCAGCCTTCTCCCTGGTGGAGTGTTACCAGAAGAAGAAAAGGCCTTGATTCTGTGTAAACACTGCTTAGCAATAACAGAAACTCTCCTATGTTAGCAACACTGTTTTCAGCACAAATTCAGAACACAGCCCCTTACCAGTTATGGTGAAGAAAATTAACTCTAGCCCAGCCAAAGCTATCAAAACTTCATTTTTATAAAGTAATGAAAAATGTTTCCTTTAAAAAAGGTTGTTCAATTCTCTTCTTTTTTTAGTTTTTTTTCTAGCATATATAACAGTAAAATTTTATTAATGTGTTATGATTTGCAAGTTTCTCTTCAGGCATTGTACTAATGTGCCTGCTATATTTAAGTATCTAATATGAGATAATGACTTCTCTGTGATTTTCTTTGTCCTGATTCTCATTATCTCAATATTTTCAATGATGTATTATAAACAAGCAAATTGCAAGTGCGTATTTTTGGTAGCATTGACTTCTATTTAATAAATTACTGTTGCTGTCATTGCATAAAAATATGTTTGATTGTTATAGTGTAAAAATATGAGGAACTATAATAAGTGAGGATAAACCACTTCCTTTCGTACAGCTTTGTTAAGCTTTCCCCTCTTATGGAAAATTTTCCTTTCTAGCTTGAAAATAAAAGGCACACCCCATTCCATAAAAATATATATGTAGAGAAATACTTTTCATTCAGTCTTCTGCTTTTGCCTTTGACAGAAATGGAGGGATGGAACACAGTCTACAGTAAGAGACACAGAAACTCTTTTTTACAAGATATTTGTTCTTAAGAGGAGTTAAATAGACTGCAACAAGACATTAATTCACAGTGCTACAAACAAAATCTGTGCTTGTCTTAAAGGGTCCGATTCTTTTTAATATGTGGCTTTTAAAATAAATATATAGAGAAATACATTCAGTGCAAATTTTACTTTCTTTGTTACTGTGTTTATATGAACTAGATCTGTTGTTAGAATGGCGTTTTTTTAAAAATCTAGTGCAGAAGGAAGGAATCAAAATGACTGCTGAAACAGTAGGTCAATTAGCTCGCATCCAAGATTTGCCAGCCCTATATACCAAGGCTCATTTGCACCAAAAGTTAATGCCACTATTCACTGTACCTCATATATAAATAAATACCTTTATGCTTTTCTGTCTTTTCCCTGTAAACATGCAAGGAATTTTCTTCATGACCCACTGAAGTTTGCTTCAACTGCTCCAGATTATATTGCAAACTAGACACCTGTTTCTGGATGTGTGGTATGTTAATTGGTGGTGTCTCAATTCAGCCACTAATCGTATTTGTCAAAATGTGTCTATTTACACCAGAAATTAAGAATGTATTATGTTCCATATATGTTAGCATATCTATGTCTTCAAATAAAACTAAGAAACCCAGTACTCAGTAATGTATTTTTACCTTGAAACACAATCTTTTAAACAAACTGAACATCAGTTGTGTTTTGTGAGAGTGATTTAACGTATTGAAGTATTTCTGTTAAGTTGATTAGTATCACAAAGATTTCACATGTGAACAATGTAATTTAAGCTTTTCAGTGGCAAGCAGAAAATCTTCAGCTCATATTTTATCACAAAAATACCACAAATTAAGCTAAAATGCAGTTACTGAACACAGCATGAAAGTTTTAGTTCTAAAACTTTGGCATCACATACACAGTAGCATCATTTGACTTAAATAAATTGTCGCTTTGGCAAAGTGTTGGAGCAGGACATTCATGGAGACAGGCATTGCCTAACAACATAGAATCTGCATGATGTTGTAGCATTCAATAATTTTTTCTTACTCATGTAATTTTTACTCAAACATAGAAGGTTTTGAACACAGTCTGTGTACTTTCCCTCTGACCGTGATTTTGTTATCTGTTAATCTTGAAAAATAAAAGAGTTCTAGTCCAAAGAAAATCAAACCATTCAGGAGTACAGATTTGCAGTAGAATTATATTTTATTCCTAGTTAAATTGGTTTGAAAACATTTTATTCCCTTGGTTTGTCTATTCATTGGTAAGTTATGTATCAGCTAAGATCCCAAATGAAGGTTTAGGTTATCATAAAGAAGAATGATCAAATTGAGTATCTTCATTGTTACTGATTTATTACACAGCAAGTTCTAAATGATGAAGCATTCTGACTGAGGAAGTCTGCTATCTAATTAATAATTGCATAGAAAGAAAAAATTTCAATGGCACAATAAGATTATAAATTGTAACTTCAAGCTGAACCTCCAGTTTCATCAAGATCAGTCAGGTTGTTCGAAGTCAGAAAATAAGACAGGTACAACTATCAGACAATCATTTGGGTTTTGTTTTGAGAAAGTGAGAGCACGCAGATTCATTAATATATGTGCACACAACATATACACACACACAAGCAGAGTGTAGTAGATAATTAAAGCAGAATTTAAAAGCACACATCCGAAAATAATTTCCACCATAATTTTTCTCTATTGACATAAAGAAATCAAGATACCAATTTGCCTTTATTCTACTTAAATTTATGCTTAACTAGTTTCTCCCAAACCTGTGTAAGCTATTTGAAGGACAAATAGTATTATATTTTCGAGCATAGACAAAATAATTTCTATAAATGCAGTTTCAGATGACTTTTTGATTTTTAAAGTTTTCTAGATAACTTTAGAACAGTATTTTATTTAAATTAAATAAACATTATTAAATAAAATCTGAGGCCATTAGATGAATATTTCTTTGTTAAATTTGAATTTTTGCTGTAAATATGATCTTTTTTCATTTTCTATTGTGATAGTACTTCCCAGGGTTAGGTTTCTTTTACTTATGCTTCAGTACAAAATATGCTGTTAGGAAAGTTAGAAGAAAACTAATTTTTAATCTGTTTCTATGTATTAACCTCTTTTTCCCCACAGCAAATCATTACAAGAGAAAATTTAAGACAGACAGAAAGACATAATTTTGTGTAGTTAGTGAGATTTAAGGAGTAAACCAAGATTGAAAATTTTCTGGAAGAGCTAAAATTTTGAACAGATGTGGAAAACTGTACATGTTGCTTACAAATTAAAAGAAAACCACAGCATTCCCCACCAATCAAAACCACAGATATGCAGATGTCAACTGTTATAATATTGAAGCAAGTAATTAAGTATTGAACAAACTATAACTGTATGAGAGATTATAGAAATTGTGGTTTCAAAAAATATATATAATTTACAGTTTTCTGAATTTTCTTTGAATATTTGTGGTTTTCAGTCTTGGTTGTAACTGTAAATTATGCCATCATAGCACATTAAGCCATAATTATCAAGCCATAGTTATCTATAAAGAATTAACATTATCTACATGAGGAAATGTTTTTTATGAGGAAAAATATAGTGCAGCAACATTATTTTAATACACATAAGTTTTGGACCATGAATACACCATGAAGGCTCTCAGTTTCCTGTAATTTTCTAACCTGTACTCATTATCATTCACTATTACTTTATAGCACAATTGTGTTATCATCAAAACACTCGTCATTCACATTCATTTTTAGAACACATTGCACAATTCCCCTATAAAATTTACACATCATGTAACAATGCCCACACATTTATTGATGCTGTTGCAATTCTTAGATCTGATAATTTGTTTCAGAATGCAACTCTGTGCATCAGTACACCAACACTAATGCATTGTGAACATATGTATTATGATTTTAAAGTCCATCCTCTCTTAGACCACATAGAAGTGACATATTAAAATTGGGCTCATACAATAGCTGACATATTAGTTATAATATTTAGTATTTTCTGCTTACAAAATTATTGCCTATGCTTAGTAACTCGTATAATTTAACAGTTTTGTAACAATTACTTTGATACTTTTTTCAGGTACATTTTACTTCCACAGAAGATAATCTAAGTATGTTATTAATTAATATTAAAAATATCAAGATGGCCAAGCTTAATAATGGCTTTCTAGAACAATCTTTACACTTTATTTTATAAAATGTTTACAGGTATCTTCATTCTGTTGTGTTACATACATGCAGAAAAAATCATGAGCCAGCACAGTTAATGTTGAAATAGTTTATCACTGAATACTACAAGTAAATATTGCTTGTATTAGACATAGCATGAGGGAAAAGGGCTTTGAAATAATTTAATATCTTGGTGAAGTTGTGGACTTCTGTGTTTGTGAAACAGCTCATTGGGGTGCAATTCATGCCACTTTTGTTTGATAGATTATTTGTAATGAGAACTGGGAATCCTGAGTCACTAAATGGCTGTAGTCGATATTTAAACTGTAAAACAAAGCTGAATTAATTTTTTTTTTAAATTTACCAACTGCTCCCATAGCTTCATCTACTACCTCTGAGATTAAGAATCTCATATGTCTCCCCACCATGAATCTGTCTACCTAGACTTTGATCTCACAGGTACCCTGCTGTTTCTCCAAATGAAAGGTGTTAGACTTAATTTCATGAACTTGCTCCACTCTATTGACACTGCTATATAATTTGGTACTGTAATTCACAGCCCTAAAGTCATTCCCAGCTTGACATCTCTCTACTCAAAGCTCTGTTATATCTTGTGTCTGCCAAATTCTTCCCTTTCTGGCCTGTGGTCTGGTCCTCACCCCATGGATTTTATGCTTGTGAATATATATGTCTTTGCAAGTGACTCACATGCCGCATCTGAAAACATGGACAGGCTGGACCTTCAGCTGCTTTTATCTCTCTGAAAATGAGATGGGATATTTGTGCATTTCTATAATTAGAGAAGGGCAAAGACACTTGAACAAGGTAAGAGGAAGAGATGAGAAAGGCCCTTCTACAATTTTTGCCTGTCTTCCAGACTCAGCTACCAATATCTCTGAGGTTAGGATTTGAAAGCTACTAGAAGTCCTACAGTAGAAATTAATGTTGTCCCACCATGCTGGTGGTGCAGCTGCTACAAATCTGTATTGTATGGCAGCATCAAAAAACTCAAACCAACACAACAGTTCAGATACCGTATAGTTATTTTATGTGTGATCTCTGAACAGTATGGATTATGATATTCATTTTATAAAGTGCAATTTCCTTTTGTTTCAATTAATGACTGAGTTAATCTTGTACACCATTAGAAATATAACCTGTTGACACCCAGGACTTGTAGTTTCATTGCATGCTCAGGAACTGAGGAAATCCACTACTTTTGGAATAGGAACAGGTGACAAAAGGTAAACTGATTTGTTTCATAATTACAATGAATTAATTCTTCCTGAAACAATTAGAAGTGAATGATTAAAGAACTGAGGAAAAGAACAGTAGACAGAGACCAGAAAGGAATTGCCATTGTAGTGATACATTTTTTTATTTCTCTGTAACTTAGGTATCAAATCAACAAAGTTCAATATGTGGAATAGACCAATTCTATATAAAAGTCATACACTAACATAGAACTGTGCAAAATTTTGTTCTAAAAACAGAAATGAAACTCACAAGGACTGAAAATTCTTAAATATTTTGTAGAAGTCTAGTCAGAAAAGGAGCTGTCCAAAGAATATAATAAACAGCTATATGGGGAATTAAAAAAGCCATTCAAAATTAATATTTAATCAAACAAAAATATTAATATTTAAAACAACAGAGACTAAGAGAAAAAAACAGCAAAGAAATTATAGAATTTAGAATACAATTTGAGAATTAAAATGGTAACAAAAAATGAGAAATTCTGAACACCAAAATGTGAAAGTCCTGTAAATCTCTATGATGTGAGAAAATTCTCTGCCATTATACATAGCATTAGTAACAAAGCATTAAATAACAGATTGATGATGTACTCAAGCTTTTTAAGGCTGAAATTTAGAGTGATTAAAAACATCACCATAAACTTAATTCTACAAAGGTAACGGAAACAAAGAATATATTTGCCACATTAGAATTTCTTGTGATGTTACACTATTTGGGAAACTGACACCTAGAGATTTTTTAGTATTTTTCATATATTTGTAACTCTGGAGCTTTTAATATGGAGCCATATAGTATTTAATGCTTTCTAACTTGTTCTTCACCTCTCTCACAGTTACAACAATATGTAATATTTGCTACATATTTTGTCTTTGCCCAACGGAATAAATTCTTTAAGCAAGGACTTGCTGTTTTCAGCAAACCTAGTAGACATAACAAGAAGTAGGGCAGAAACCCATGGAAAAGCCCAAAAAGAGGGGTTGGACCGAGGGTGGGCTGCCAGAAAAGCTGTGTTTCTAATTAGATGTACTTATCAAATATATGCTGAATATCTGAACCTATATAAACTGTAAAAAATCCGTTACGGGTGTGCTCTTTGGTTATTGAGCAGCTGAAAGCTTTCATTGAACCTTTCTTCTCTATGTTATCTTCTTGATCTTGCCTGGAAAGTGGTTTTTCTCCCTTCTGTTTTTAGGCATCAAAACAATGCTGAACAAGGTACAGTTTAAGATAAAATAGAATTATCAGATATTGGCAACTCCTATTTAAAGTAAATCTCAGTCCCTGTTTCACTCTGCATATTCATTCCTATTGGGCTAATGCATGGTACTCATTGTTAAGGTAGGTGCAGACGGAAGTATTCAAACAGTTCTCTGGAGTCCTGTTACTAAACACACTTCACCAATCTGAATTTCCTTTTCAGCAGGTTTTAATATCTGGAAATAAAAGGCTGTTGAATATTTTTTCCCTATATTTTTGTATCAAACTTATTTATTACCACAGCATTTGCAGAAAAAATAATGCTGAGTCTCTGGATGCTTGAAAAATATAATATGATAGTACTGATATTTCATATATAATATAAATAGTCAATACAGCTTTAAAGGAATATTGCAGTAGATTTCTTAACTAAATAGAGTCAGGAAATTATTGGGAGTTCCTTTGACGCCTTATATAAAGTCTAAATTCAACCTTAAGTTTCTTGAAACACATGTTGTTTGTTTAATTTCAAATTTGAATCTTTCAAGATGGTTAAAATGTTACATTGTGTTCTGCATTTAAAAATTCTGCTACTGCATCTTCGTGTTCCTGTTACAGTTATGTTCTATCCCATCTGGACTATTTCAAGTACAGGGTGATTTTAAATAATATTACTACCCAAATATAAATCTCAAAAATGTCGATATACTTTTGTCGCCGTGCCTCTTAATGCCAGGAGGTGTGGTGGTAGATGGTCAGGCACTGCGACCAGAAGTGTCCNACCTTCCCAGAAGTGTCCCTCAAGGAGTCGCTCTAGCAGGAGAACCAGAGCCCCTTCACAAGCACGCAGACACACCCCTGCCAGGTGTTCACAGCCACTCACTCACAATCCGGACAGCTCAGCTCGTCACAGGAGGGAAGAGGCGGGAGGGGTTCTTTGTATGGAGTTCCGTGGGGTTTATTGAAGGTCCGCACTTGAAGAAGTCCAGAGGCAAAGAACCAAGAACAGGGGTGAGCACAGACTTTTATACTGGGGAACAAAGGGCGGGAAGAGCATCAGCAACCAATCACTGGGGGGTCCAGGGGTGGAGACAAGGAGGGGTGACATTGGGCTGACCAACAGGGAGAAGTGAGGGGAGGAGAAAGGGAGACAGAGCCAATGGGGCGTCGAGTAAAGGAGAACTTTCCAGAAGGGGAATTAACAGAACAGGGTGACATAACCATGGGAAAAAAACATTTAACAGCCTAGGGGAAATATTAAACTGCGGAGCTGTCCCACCAGTGTATCTCAGTCTCTTTGGGACCTCCCTGCTCCTCGCTAGCTCCAGTGGTGGCTTCCACCACTGCCACATAGTTTCCAATTATTTCTCAACACTTTAGAAACTGTCTTTCACCTGTATTCTAAACAGGCCCTGTCCTTCAGCTTCCCCGTGGATGATTGTGTGTCTTCTTAATAATGCAAGAACATAAAGTATGAATAGTTCATAATTTGAACCCTATCTAAATGCAAAAGGCATCTCTTTTTTAAGAGACAAAAAAGGAAGAAAAGAACCTTGCCACTTTTTCAGTTGTAAAGAAAGGTTAGATAGAGGAAATATTTTCCTGCATCAAACTAATCAGTTGATTCTTACAATAAAATAAATATCTAACTGAAATAATCAAGGATGAAAATGGCAGTGATCCAGACACCCAAGCACACAAGATTAGAGAAAACATTCAGATCAGTATCTCCAGTAGATATGGACAAACTACTCAGTGGGGGAATAAAATTGGAAAAGTTATTTTCCTAGGTGTGACATTGAGGGTAAAAGTTTTGGAGGACAATGAAAGGTAGGAAGACAAGTTTAAAGTCTGTATAACTGATTTTGCAAAAACAATTTCTTTATCTGAATAACAGATTATAAATTACATTTTACTAAAGCAGAACAATCACAATTATGCAATTTAGTAAAAGATAAAAATGTAGAGGGATTTGGAAATAAATAAGCAGCAATTCCACCCTCTTGTTCTGTAGCTATCTCTTTATGTATCTGGAAACTAGTCAGAGCAGAATGGACATGAGGTCCAATCTTATGAGGTCCTCCTGCCACTTGAAATATTTTTGCGAGGGAACTCTAAATGAAATGCATAAAACCTTTAGAAATTTTGCAGTATTATCCAGTTTGTTGCCAGTCTGTAGACATGAACTCTATGTTCATACCTTTATTGTCTCTTATGCAGTTCCATAGATTTTATATGATTCTGGGAACAAAAGAAAATTCTGAGACTTAAGTCAAATTAAAGTCTTGCTTGAATATCAAATCAGTAATGCTTTGCATTAGAGAAAACAAATTCCAGGAATTTACATAGCTAAAACCTCATTGAAATGACAGAGAGTTGATTCTGTTTTATCCTCTTAGAAGTCTGAGTTCTGGTTTAATGTTGATTGGTGCCACATTATGGGACATCAGTACTGAAATGTGAGCAGCATCCTATAAATTAGTGTAAATATATTTGCTTTTGATATAGAAAACAAATTACACATTCCACTTTAAATTCCACACTTTAGGGATGACAATTTTAAGTTATGACAAAATACTTAAAACAGTCATACAATAAAAGCTGTGAAGCAGAGAAGCAGTCCAGTCAACAGTATGGTTAAACAATATTGACAAAACCACCAGTGCAACAGAGCTGTCAAAAATCACTGTTGTAAGCAGATGGATTAGGGATTGAGCAGGTATGGAATATGTTCCAAATAGAAACACCAATTTATCAGATTCTGACAACACTGAGTCTGCAAAAAATGTTACAAGGGAGGGCAGCCAAGGCTCAAAATAAGAAGAGATAATAAAAATAAAATAAGAAGCCAAAGAAAGCACTGTGGGAGGACAAAACCAAAAAAATTCTCTGCGCTGGTGTAAAATCCATCATACTTTTGTATGCTAGTTATTATACAAAAGCTTAAGGAAAAAACCATTAACACAGAAAAATATAAGTAAAGGAAAATTCTATTTTGTCACCAAGAAAATGTTTCACTTCCAGTATATTACATATTAAAGCCAATTATATATCCTGTTGTATTTAGGGTTGGGGTTTTTTTTTGAGAGGGGGTTATTAGGTTTTGGGTTTGGGTTTTTTGGCTTGTTTTTTGTTTCTTTGGGGTTTTTTTGTTTGTTTTTTTGTTGCTGTGTTTTAGTTTTTTAATTAATTCTGTGTTCATACTATCATAAACTGGTAATTTAATCTCTTTAAAACAACTTGGTGCATTTTTGAACAAAATATTAAATCCATTTCAGTGTGCTTGAAACGCATCCATTGTACTGGATCTGTCTTTTTTTTTTTTACAAGAATTAATTTTGTAAGCATATTTTTAAGGTGAAATATCATATGTAAATATTTCTTTCAACAGATTTGGGATTGCATTTTTTTTTAAATCAAGTTTTTTGATCAGAGTCACGAGAAACCATTTCTTCCCCACTTTCTGATAGTGACAGATATTGCATTACTTGAAGGAGAGTGCTGTAAAATGGGAAATTTCATTGAATCAGGAAGGGGAATTCCAGCATTCCTCTTTAGAAAATCAGGATACTTTTCACACCTTTTGATGACAAAATACTTAGGAATTCTCTGTCTCTTTGAAAACTTGCACAACTCTTTTTTTTTTTTTTATGTATTCATGTGTGGAAGATTTCATAAAATAATTTGCTGTCTTTGTCTTATATTTAGATTTTAATGACAAACTAATCTAATGCCTGGTGTCAACAGGAAGATGGATGAAGGTCTTTTCTGTTTCTGAATTGCAGAACCTCCAGAACGTGTGAGGCCTCATGCATTGGCAAAGTAACGATTAAGCACTTTAATAAGAATATTCTGAAGTAGGCAAAACACAACAAAAGCTATCACTGTTCTCTCAGGCCTTAGCTATACTGACACTGAAGAAACTCTTTTTGGATTGCCTTCTCCAATGGCTGCCTTTGCCTCTCCAAGCCTAGAATTGACTAGATGGTATCTAAAATGGAAGAAAACTTGGAGAAAAGAAAAAAGGCATAAATCACCAATGTCACCAATAGATAGATTAAATAACACTTCTTTGAGTGCAACTGAAGACTGAGAAATTAGTGCACCAGATTGAACAAACTGAATGAGTCATGTAAAAACTGGTGAAAGACCTGATTAAGCCAGGATACAGTGAAGAGATCTACAGAAAAAACCTGTCTAGTCTTGTACTTGAGGGATGAAAAGGGGGGGAAAGGAAAAATATTGTTACAGAAAAAAGGGTTAGTGATGAGCATCTGTACATGTATCATCAATTGTGCTGCAGGTGTTTCCGAAAGGCAGACACCCACTCATAGCCTGTGTTTGTGAGACACACAGCACTAAACTATGCAGTTCTCATTCCAAATCCATTAAGGGTGCAAAAAGACTTCAAGTCATATCAGTAAACCAAGTCAATGTTTATATAATTTTACATCAATTGTTACGAGTCTGCACATAAAAAGGGAAAAATCAGAATCTAAAATTGCAGTAAAATAGATAAGGAAATAACTGGGATCCAGCCAATCAAATCTACAAAGCAAGTTAAAAAAAGCAGATCTAAAATAACTGCTTTCCTGGCCGGTGACAGGTATTCAAGGAAGTTGAAAGCAAAATCATGTCATAAAGAAAAAGGCTCAAAAGAGGTAAAAATTTTAAATTTTTCTCATGTTGCAGAAAAAAATTGTGTACCAACATCACCTGAAACTCAGACTTGAAATATTGATTGTGGTTGGTGATTTGGTGCCAAAAAGGAAGAAATTAAAAATATAGAGGATAATTTAATAAAATTATCAATATCGACAATGATCTTACATTTTACATTTTAAAAAATATTTAGATTAAACCTTCTGAGAGAATGTGAAAAATAAAGTCAGTGTTGCTAATTCCTGCTAGTTTGAGCTTTTTTGCAATAATGTACATTACAAGTATTCTAGTTTTCTACTAAAGGATATGTCTGATGCTACCTTGGGCCTTCCTTTCTTTACTCACTTCTTTCAGAAGGCTGTTCTACTCTGAAGTGCTAAGAGACAGCTGACCTAATGAAATAAACTTCAGTATTGGGAGCTCTGTATTAGGCAGTCTCTCTTTTCTGAAGAACACAAGAAGGATTCTGACAGCCTGGCAATCAACTCACCAGATCTTTTTACTATTCTGAAAACATCCTCTGAAAGTTCTGAAGAAAAAGAGCTTTTAAAAATCTTTCCTGCTATAGTCTCTGAAATATTGGGCTGATACTTTACGTAAGTACATACCTGTAGGGGTTTTTTTCCCTACAATGCATCTTTTCATTTGTTTTCCAAATAACTGTCTCTTATTTCTCATAAGGAAGTGCTATATAAAAGAAGATGATTTAGAATTGGGATACCTTCTTCATCTATCAGCATCTAGAAACTGGGAAATCTCAAAGACCTTATCCTGCATGAAAATACTGAATTTCTCTGAAAAAGTTTGTTTAGGTTGAATTGGGTTCTTTGAGGGGAGTTTTTGGGGGGAGGGGTTTGGTTTGGGATTTTGTTTGTTTGTTTGTTTTCCCTGTAATGTTACTTAGGTTTTGGTTTTTGGCTTTTGGCTGTTGTTGGGGTTTTCTTTTCCACAGAAATAAATATTCATCTTTCTGCTTTGTTAGTTGAATTACCTTTGTGACACCCATAACTGTGACTACTTCAGAAATGCAGATAACAGAACAAAATAAATAACTGAAATTAAATTCCAGTGGACAAAATTGTGGAAAAAACTTCAGAGAATTTGTGCATTTGGTCTGCAAGATGTGCTTGTGAGATTACCTTTATTTTATTTCTTGGAGTGAAAAAGAAATTAAACTTTTGCTAGTGAAGCATATTTTCATTTAAAAAAAACCTCCATGTAAATGTCTTCTATTCTTCCTCACACTTGCAGAATAGACAATATACTTGAAAACTAAGAAAACATACCAACTGGATCAAAACCAGATATATTTCCTATATGTAAAACACATAAAAGAATCAAAACTTGTGGAAAAGGATTTTTTTAGAATTTTATCATAAGCATAGAAAATATCCATTTGTGAAGTGACAGATGATAAATTGACTAAGTATTTTACAGTTCAATAGATATTTTATTGTGCATCTGTTCTTTTCCTTCGATGTGTTTTTCTTTCTGAAGTTGCAACAATGAAAGAGAAGCCCTTGTTATTAGTTATTGAATTGAATGCCAGCAGCTCTTAGAATTTAACCTCAAGGCTAGTGAGGAACTAATTCATCATTTATTTTGGCTGACTTCTTTGTACCATCCTCTGTTAATAGGACCCAAGAGACAACTGAGTAGGCATAGTCTATCAACAAAACAGGCTGCATACTGCATAAACAGATCACCCTTATGAACATATCCAGAGGGGCTTTGTAGCCCTGGCAGCATTTTTCAGAGATTCTTATAAGAATGAGTTAAGGCGGAATGTAACTTTCCCTAAGACAGCCTGTCTTCTGCTGTCCTTATGCATAGACGCTTGAGGAGTCAGAGCTTTAATTGTTTCGGAGTTTTCTGGAAAGGTCCGGCAGTTTTAATGGAAAGTATTAGAAAGTAAAGCTCAGGAGAGTCCAATACAAGTAGAAACACATGGCAACTAACACCTTGTTTTCTTTAAAAAAAAACCCTTTATTGCTCCACAAAAGGTCTCTTGTGACCTTACAGTAAGGATTGCTTTTGGAATTCAGAAGGATAAATTATACAAAACTAGTATAGTATAAGGTGATCAAATAGACTATAGAAAAACCTTTTGGCATGGAGGCATATTGTGACACTGATGGAGGTTCCTCTTCAGGTTCTGGTAGGTCATCTTCAAGCTGGCATCAGAGAAATTTGAAAGCAAGTTACAGTTTATGGTCAGGAGAGATATGATGCTGAGGTGGATGTTATGGGGAAAAAAATTAATAATAATTAACCAAAGGAACTTCAGCATATAGCAATGCAACTAAATCGTCCTCATGAGAAAAAATGTCAATGAGCCTGAATTCTTAAATAAAGCATACCAGTAGAGTTACCTTGTGCTATGTTTCTTTTCTTCCCTTAATAGACAATAGTGAGTCATCTCTGCACAGGAGGTGAAGTTATAAGATTCAGATAAATGCTTCCTGGGTTGCAACTTGGCTACAACAGAAGAACATGACATGAAAAACAAATGAGTAAACGAAAATGTGTAATACCACTTCTGTGAAATCTAGCATACTTTTCTCTTTGGAACTTCTTTTTCCTCAAAATAAAATCTGAACTTGAAACATAAATTTATGGAATAAGAATTTAAAATTTATCTTCTAAACTTTTTAAAATTAAGATATATGATTACTTATACTTTTGGTAATCCTTCTTGAAAATTGAAAATCAATACGAATTTATTGGTGTTCATTGTTGACTCATCAAAGTAGACCAACCTCCTTAGAACTAAATGAAAGACAGTGAAAGTAGAGCTACTGCTAGAGTACCTTGAGAGTTCTTTGTTCCTACTTGATACTATGAAGTATCTCTTGTCTCAATTGGTTGTGTGAGAATTTATCAGCAGAAAGGCTCAAAATACCACTTTAAACTAAGAGTTTAAGAACGGAAGAGTTTAAACACATAAAAATAAAACAAGTTATTTCTGAATCAATACTACATATGCTGCATCAAAGAATCTGGATGCAAAAAGGAGTGGGTAGTGGTTAATACCAAAATCACAAAACACAGTTGGAAGTTCAATCATTGGAAAGTTATTTTACTGTCTGGATTGTATCTCAGACCTAGGAAAGAAATGGGTACAAATGAATATAGCATTCATTTAATATATGGCTATGTATTTTTATTGCACATTTTAACATAGAGTGTACAGTCAGATAATGAGGTAATGAATTTATCATGACAACTTATGCAGAACAGAATAATTTCTCAATTATCATGCGTCACACAGATTTAGTAGCATTCTGAAAAATCTTTAGATGATATTTCTTGTGTGTGTATATACATCTTCAGATAAAGACTGTGTCCCATTTATTTATAAAAAATTTATTCCCTTTAGTCTACCAAAATATTGAAGAGACTAGTTTTATATTATGCAAAAAATAGTTTAATTTGTGGTCAATTTTCATTCTATTTTAACAGTTTAAAAGAATTCAGAATCTAGGGAAACAAGTTTCATATGAAATAAGTGGTTTTGGTTAATTGATTTTTCATTTACTTTCTCTTTCACCCTAATTTTATAGAAAAAAAATCCTTTTATATATTGTTTGAAACATTTTGTTGCTCTTTTGAGACCCTCCAGTGAACTAAAAAATCCATTATTTACTCAGCACTTCTCTTCAGCTTTGCGTTTTTTGCATAGTTATTTGGCTGCCTGGGCTGCAGTGACCATGAAAGGGTGGAGTTCCAAATCCTTAGGGCAGCAAGGAGGGTGCACCACGAGCTCACTACCCTGTATTTCAGGAGAGCAGATTTTGACCTCTTCAGGGATCTCCTTGATAGAGTACTGTGGAACAAACCCCTGGAGGGAAGCAGTACACCAGAAAGCTGGTTGATATTCAAGGATTGTCTGCTCCAAGTTCAGGAGCAATGAATCCCAACAAAGAGGAAATCAGGCAAAAATGCTGGGAGGACTGCATGAATGAACAAGTTCCTGGACAAACTCAAACACACGCACAAAGAAAAGCCTACAGAGGGTGGAAGTGAGGACAGGCAGCCTGGGTGGAATACAGAAAAATTGTCTGAGCAGCTGGGGATCAGGTGAGGAAAGCTAAAGCCCTGATAGAATTAAATTTGTCCAGGGCTATCATTAGCAACAAGAAACACTTCCGTAGGTACATCAATGATAAACAGAAAACTAAGAAAAATGTGGGTCCTGTACAGAAGGAAACAGGAAACCTGGTTACCTGCACATGGAGAAGGTTGAAGTACTCAATGACTTTTATACTTCAGTCTTCCCAAAAAGTGCTCCAACCACAAGTCCTTAATCACAAAAGACAAAGCCAGTGACTGGGAAGATGAATACAAAATCACTGCAGGAGAAAACAAAGTTTGAGAACATCTCAAGAACATGAAGGTGTACAAGTACATGTGACTTGATGAGATGCAACTGTGGGTCCTGAAGGCTAAACCACTATTCATCATATTTGAGAAGTCATGGCAGTACAGTGAAGTTCTCTGCACTACTTAAAGTTCTTCCACATATTTTCATGCTGTTTGTCTTCAACCAGAACTTGTTTATTCTCTCAGAAGTTACATGTCATTAGAGATTTTGAGTGCTGACACATAATATTGACAAGAAACCAAAAGCTGTATCCCATAATAGCATTTAAAACAAATTGTATGCCTCACTGCCTTGTTTCATATATCATGATTTCAGTAGTTTACCAGGAAGGAAAGAAAAGAGAGAATATTAAATACCGTCTTAAGGCACAGAATTTTAGGGAAAAAAACAGTGAAAACGAGGAAATGTGATGAGATGGAATTAGATTAAATGGTGTTACATAATGCTAGAAAACACCTCAAGTACTGCATCCTGTGTTTCCCTAGCACATGAAAGACATTAACCTGTTGGAGTGAGTTCAGAGAAGTGCCACCAAGTTGATCAGAGGAATGGAGCACCTCTCATATGAAGAAAGGCTGAGAGAATTGGGATAGTTTAGCCTGGAAAAGAGAAGGTTTCAGGGTGATTTTCCAGTACCTGAAGGGGAATTACAGGAAAGATGGGGCAAGACTACCTACAAGGGCATTTAAAATGGGTTTAAATTGAAAGAGAATAGGTTTAGATTAGATATTAGGAAAAAAATTCTTTCCTCTTAGGGTGGTGAGGCACCGGAATAAGTTCCTCAGGGAAGTTGTAGATGCCTCATCCCTGGAGGTGTTCAAGGCTGAGCCTGGTTGAAGGTTTCCCCACCTGGGGCAGGGAATTTGGAACTAGATGGTCTTCAAGGTTTCTGTCCTGGGTAACCCAAACTGTTATTGTATTCCATATCTACCTCTGCCCAAAATTGTTACTCTCTCTTTAAAACCCAATGCCATGGCCAGATATGGAACTACTAGGGCGACAGGCATTACCAGTCCCTTTAAAAAGTCAGACCAACCATACTGAGCTCTCTTTTTCCCAGTGGCTTTTTCTCAAGGCAGAGACTCCATGTCATTTGTTTCTTTTCCCTCTTTTGTTTCTCCCTTGCATCTTGGAGTGCCTCAAGGTGAATTCCTGGAGTGTCTGCCTGAAGTCATGGCACCGTGCTGCGAAGAATGGAATATCCCTACTCCAGTCCAAGGCTCCCACAACTCATCAGCGAGGAGGGAAGGCACTAAGTCACCCCAGCCCAGCTGCTTTTCTTTGCTTTGCCTTGTCTGGCCGTCTCCCTCCAAGGCGAACATGAAGTCCCTCCATGAGTTCTAGCCCTTGACCAAGTAGCAGTCACCTGAGCGTGCCACTCACCTTTCTTGATGGAGCTGCTGCTGGTGGTGAAGGATAAGTGAGGGGGGAGAGCTGATGACATTCTCTCTTTGTCTCCCTACATATGGTCACCCTTGGCAGCTGCCATCTTAGGAGGGGTCACTTCGCCATTTTAAGTTTCTCTTTGTTCACAAAGGGGGTTCCTGAGATCTAGCAATTTTGTATCTAGTGATTAGTTACTGCGGTTTTTTGCCTGTTGCAGTTTTGCTTCTTAGCAAACTGTTATTTTTTCCCTTATATCTACCAGCATTTTTTTCTCCTTATTGGTGGAAAAGGTTTGGTTAAAACTGTAACGGGAGGTAAATTTAAGTGTCCCCCTTAATCTGTCCTTAGACCCTTCCAACCCAAAACATTCTAGATTTTATTTCAAAATTAATACTGCATGTGCCAGTACACAGAGAGAGAGAAAAGGTAGGAATGACAAGCTAGTAGTTCTGAAGAAATGTTAATAATGAAGAGAATGCCTGCAACTATACATACAGCATATTAATTTAGCTGTGGCTTGGGGTAGCACAGCCTCCTTTTTTAATCAATTTTGTTGGCTAGTTATGTTGAAGTGACTTCCTAAATACTGTGAAAATAAAGCATGAACAAGTATAACTCTCCTGCTAAACTTTCATTACTCTGATACTGTCTTGCTTTAATTTAAAATTCTGGATAGAGAAAAATTACCTCTTTCTAAAATAGGTCTAACATTTTTTGCTGCTAAATTTCTATTATCTTTTTTTTTTTTTTTTTGGTCTACCGGGCATCTTGATAGCACATTGGAAAAGAACAAAAGAAAGTAGAATTGCATTTAGTTTATAATGCCATGTACCTATAGATGTGTTTATTTACCATGCAGACAAACTAGTGGTGATATGACAATGATATTTTAGTATCTTTTGCTATCAGTACTTTCCCAACAGAGCAGATCTCTTCTATATACAAACTGACACTTGTATTTTCATCCTGAAGTCAAGCCATAATCTGAATGTCTGACAATATGGGTATCCAGATTGTGGATAGATTTGGCAAGAAATAGACAGATACAAAGAAACCTTCCATTTCTCAAAAACATGCTCATGTTTCTCAGCTGGGAAAGAGAAAATGTTTATGTCATTTGAATGGATATATTTCAGAAAGTATATTTTTAGAAAAGAAATCTGACTCTGTGTAGAAATTATCACATATGAATATGTATGTCAATCTGCATTGTGATACACATGTGCGTGCCACCAAATATGATACATAATATAAGAAGCCGTAATCTGTAATTAAGAAATTGAAGTGTATGTTTCTTCTGTGTCTAGGACCTGAAATTCACATCAGACATTGATCTTCTACTGAAATACCTAATTAACTTGGCCTATTTTAATAACTTTCAGTGACTTTAGTTCAAATTCTAACACAGAAAAAAAAAAGCAGTTGCCCATGTGGAGGAATAATCATAAAATTATTTAGATTGGAAAAGATATTCAAGGTCATCGCATCCAGCCATGAACCCAGTACTGCCAAGTCCACAACTAAACTGGATCCCTAGCTGCCATATCTACACATCTTTTAAATATCCCCAGGATGGTGATTTAACTACTTTCCTGGCCAACCTGTTCCAGGGATTGACAATCCTTTCAGTGAAGAAATTTTTCCTAATATCTAATATAAACCTCCTTGGTGCAACTTGAGGCCTTTTCCTCTTGTCCCGTGAATTGTTACTTGGGAGAAGGGACTGACCACCACCTGGCTACACCTTCCTTTCAGAGAGTTGTAGAGAGCAATAAGGTCACCTCTGAGCCTCCTTTTCTCCATGCTGAACACGCCCATTTCCCTCAGCACCTCCTCATAAGACTTGTGCTCCAGACCCTTCACAGACTTTGCTGTCCTTCTCTGGACACACTCCAGCACCTCAATGTCTTTCTTGTAGTGAGGGGCTTAAAAATGAACACAAGATTCAAGGTGCAGCCTCACCAGGGCCAAGTACACAGGAGGAAAATCACTTCGTTGGACCTACTTTTCTGGCACAGGCCATGATACCTTTGGCCTTCTTGACCACCGGGGCACGCTGCTGGCTCACTTTCAGCTGTCTGTCTGTTGTGGTTTAATTCCAGCCAGCAACCAGGCACCACACACAGACTTGGTCACCCCCCACTAGCAGGATGGGCAAGAGAACTGGAAGGGTAAAAGTTAGAAAACTCATGGGTTGATATAAAGACAGTTTAATATGTAAAGCAAAATCAGCACATACAAGCAAAGCAAAACAAGGTATTCATTCACCACTTCTCATCAGCTGACAGGAGTTCAGGCATCTCTAGGACAGCAGAGCTCTGTCATGCATAATTCCAAACATCTCCACCTTTTTCCTTCCCCCCTCCCTATACGCTGAGCATGATGTCATAGAGCATGGAATATCCCTTTGGCCTATTGGGGTCTGTTGTCTCAGCTGTGTCCCCTCCTGACTTCCCATGCAATCCCAGCCTCCTTGCCAGTGTGGCAGTATAAAAAACAGAGAAGGTTTTGACATTGTGCAAATGCTACTCACCAGTAACAAAAGCATCTCTATTATTTACACTGTTTTCTTCTCTGTTAAGATCCAGTTATTACAATTATTAGAGAGATGTCTCTGCTCAATTAAGGTGTAAATGAAACCATATGCTGAAATTAATAGTATGGATTTTTATTTAACAGTAAACATGAGGTAGAGAGAGATAGAAAGAGACAGGGAGAAGAAAGAGAAGGAATAAGAAGAAAGGTATATGGTCTCCACGACAAGACTTGTTTGCTGCAATTTTGATGTCTGTTGGTCAAAGTTGGTCATTGTGTCAATTCATCTGGATTGGAGAAAACCCACCAAAACACTAAAGTTCCCTGGGTTATATTCACTCAGGTTCAGGTACCTCTGCAGCTGTAGCATTGCATGGGGTTGTTATAATCAAAGTGCAGGACACAGCACTTCACCTTGTTGAACCTCACACGATTGGCTTTGGCCCAGCAATCCAGCCTGTCCAGATCCCGCTGCAGAGCCTTCCTGTCCTCCAGCAGATCAACACTCTCAGCCAACTTGGTGTTGTCTGCAAACTGACTAAGAATGCGTTCAATCCCCTTGTCCAAACCATTGGCAAAGACATTAAACAGGACTGGCCCCAGTGCTAAGCCCTGGGGGACACCAGTTATGACCAGTCACCAGCTACATGTAACTTCCTTCACCACCCCTCTCTGGGCCCAGTTATCCAACCAGTTTTTTGCCCAATGAACCGTGCATATATCCAAGACATGAGCAGCCACTTTATCTCCGAGAATGCTGTGAAAAAATGATATCAAAGACTTTACTAAAGCCCAGGTAGATACATACACAGCCTTTCCCTCATTCACTAAGTGGATCACCTTGATATAGAAGGAGATCAGGTTAGTTAAGCAAGACAATAAGGGTGGATAGATGATTTTTCCTTCTGGCAGCAAAGTTTTTTGAAACTTTGAAGGGAGAGTATAATATCAGTCTATACAGATCCACAATCCATAGGTGAAATACTCTATTTACTGGTGAATATTATTGTCTCTCTTTCAATGATAATTTTATTCACATTGTACTAGAGTAAGCTACCATCAACATGGTAGAAGATCCAATAACCACTCCTTTATTTTTTCTTGATATATCATAATCAGAAGCAGGCTGAAATGGTTGTTGGACTTACCAATAAATAAAAAAACCCAGTATTTATAACTGAAATATTTTTTACTTCAAAGGCTTTTTTAAAATGTAGCCAAAGTGATTCCATTGTCACTCATTTATAAACTCTTCTGATGACACTCAGGAAACTATAAACATGACCCATTAGTTTTAAACCAATGAGGATTCTGAATTTGCGATAACTCCATTAGTGTTAGTGATTACTTTATACTGACAGTGCTTACTTTATACGGAACACCTGGATTCTTGCAGATTCTATCCATAACACTATAGCAGCTGAGTATAACAACAGTTAATCAGAAGAAAGACAAAAAGGATATAAAACAGAAAACTATATTTTAAAACATTAATTATTCAAAGCCTTAAAAAAAGGCAGTGACTTACCAGCCAAACACGAGTTTGCAGGATGATGCAGTGGCTTAAAAGAAATCAATCCCTGGAAGTGTAAACTCAAGTCACACAGCACAACTGAGACAGCATGCCCATTTGTGGCACCGGTTTCTAAACCAGTGATGGAACAGTTGAGAACTATGCTAAGAATAATACACCACATCTACAATTTGTTTCATGATAAAAGTCTAAGGAGGCTGAATTGGAGCCTAATGTTTTACTACCCTGCAGTGACAACACTAAATAGATTACACACTTGTTAATTCAGCACTCCAGCAATTTTGTCTTTAGACTGAACTGCTTTTGGCAAGAAGTTTCAGCTTCCACCTGGGATATTTCACATGTATGTCACAAATTACATATCTTTTATTATACTGCTGTGACTTTTTTTACCATTAATCAGTACGATTAACAAGAATGGGAAGGCTAAATTGGTAATAAAAATATTTATACCAGTATATACAATTTCACATGCAAATACTCAGCCTTGCACTCAGTAGGAAGTTAGGGAAATATCTGGAATGTGGTCAAGGGGTTTGATAAAATTATGGTTTATGCAGTCCTAATATCTGAGAACTTTTTTTTTTTTCAACAAATGTGAATTTTGACCCTGAAAGGAAGTCAGGCACAACTACATTACAAATTTTTTCTACTTTGAGGGTTTTTAAACACTGGAATGTCTTACCCAGGGCGTGCTGCAGATTTTACACTGGTAAACATTTAAAACATGGGTTAGATATTGTACAAAAAGTAAGGGCATAATACTGCTATTATTAACATCTCTGACTGACTTGTTCTGCAATAGACATGCGTAATTTTCCTTTTTGGCCTTAACATTTGTGAATCTACCAAAATGTAATTAGGGAGGCTTCTGTAAAATAGTTGTTGTAAGCTATTTGACCCCAGAACTCTTCACATCTGGAGAAATCAAGTAGAGTTGCGATTTACACATGAGAAACAATGTAAGAATGTTATCCTAGAATAAAAGATCTTGTTTAAAAGAGGGAGGCTGAAAGTACAATACAAAGAGCACAAATTATAATCTGTAAAAAGTGAATTTGAGTGGTGATTAATCAAGGGCACACACCAGGGTATTTCACACTTTATAATCTTGTTCTGTTTCATTTATAAAAGACAGTGAAAGCATGTATCAGGTCATGCTAATTGCAGGGGTATTAGCTTTGAAACTTAAGGAAAAAAGGAACATTAAAAAAAATTGCATTTAACTCATGTTCATTTTGCTTCACTTGATGTGCACCTACATAGCACTCTGCCATGAAATTATGCCAGTGTAGTTTAAAATGAGGAAACATAGGTTTCACAGAAATCTCTTTTTGATTTGATCCAGGGTTAATTTACCCTTACCATCAGAACATAGTGAGTACTTCCATTAAACACATTTCTACCTGTCAGATCCCTTTGAAGGCACAGGGAGGCTATTCAAAGACTGAATTTATACACTGAACACTTGAACTTTTAATACTGAGAATACAGGTAGTGGAATAATGAACCCACTTTACTAAAGCTAATTTTCTAAACCTCCCTTTGTTGGTAAGGCTCCATGAACAATGTTTATGTGTTTTTATGGAAAAACTTTCAGAAATTCTGTCTCTGTAAACGCCATTAAAGCTAATGAAAAACAGTTTTAAGAGCAACAACTGATTAGAAATGTTTCAAAAGCCTTTGTATCCACCTCCTTTATGCAAACCTACATCATTACATAAAATACCTACTTTGAACGAACAGCATCAAGAGACTGTCTTGTGAATTTCCCTAGAAAGCACAAGGTTTGCAGCCTTTATGGAAACATTTACAATTTAAGTGAGCATTAGATGTGTACCAACAAATATATAGTATCCATTTATATTCTAATCTCAAAATTAGTTTGATAGCTTCTAATGAATTTATAGAACCTCTTCTAAATAATTTAAAGTAAAATTTTAGTCAGTTTACTATAAATTCTACCGTCTCATCTGCTAGATAGCTAATTTGGTCTCTTTAGTTCCTTTCAGTCCTATTCTGAAGCATAGAAATTAACATGCTAAATTAAGCTAAAAAAGAAAGTTGTTAGCCCTAAACTCATAAAGATGGATCAGAGATTTACTAACATGAAATCAGTTTATGTAATTCAAAGATAAAATTAACAGAGTTTAGTCATCTTTAAATTTAGTAAAACAAATATATTGCTATTGCAATATATCAAATATATATAAATCAAATACTGCTATAGCTCTAAAATGATTAGAATATTGTTTCATATGCAATGTTTTGTTAAACAGTCGTTCTAAAAGCATACATTTTAATTTACTTAAAAACATGTGATGGAAGGTAGTAAAAAAAATAGTGCATTTCTGCTACCATTTTTATTATATTCTCTAGACCTACACATTTCAAAAAAACAATTTACTCTTTACTTGAGTGCTTTTCCTTATTACAGTTTTACATCTGTTGTTCCTCTGGGAGGAAAAGCAAACCTTGCTTACAAGGAAGAAGCTGCAGGTCAAGAGACAGCATCACCAGCATGTTTAGCATGTTAATCTCAGCATTTCAGGAAAAGCTTTGTTAATTCTGGCAGCTAGTCATTAAAAGCAGAGCTGCATAATGCTGAAGATAACCATATGTCTTATTTTCTGTGAAGGGAACATAATGTCATAGGTTTCTTCTTTCCAATTGTGTGAGGGTTTTTGTTTCTCTTTTGTTGAAATGGGTGTATTTGCAACATCACATTGGGAATCTTCTAATGCCAGATTTCATTCATAATAATGTCCCAGAAGATCTGTCTCTTCCATTGTTCTTACTCTCTATAACCATTTTGTTAAATACCACTCTTGTGAACTTTCCCTTTCTAGTAACATCTACGCTTTCTCCAGATCCTTTGGACACTCTCCCATTTGTTTCTCTTCCAGCTGGAATGGGAATCATAAGTTCTATATCACATGCAATTCTGTCTTTGAAAAAATAACTCATTATGGTTTTTGAGTTGATTTTGTTCTTGCACTTTACTTTTTCTTACATATATTCAAAGAGGTAGAGGTATTTAACTATTAATTCATTGAATTCGTATATATACATGAGTACATTGAATGAAAACGTAAATCTTTGAGGAATCAACTGCATTTAGCTGTATAATGTAGATAGCTCAGGCTGGATATCTTACTGATTTTCACCTGTAGTCAATTACATCTCTGTGCTGGCTGCAAACTGGTGAAAATGACTACGCCTCTGATTTAATGAAGCTTTACATCCTCTTTCTTCTGATGGAAAGAAATAAAACAGATGATAATGAAAAATAGGACATCTGATGTGGCACCAATGTACAGTTCAGTTAGTAATGGAAAAACATGGCACACGCAAAACTGAGGCACGGAAAGTGGGAGAAGCCATATCCCATATAATACGAGAAGTTGTACCAAAACAACTGTCATGGAAAACTCCTAGAACTATTTCTGAATGGCTGAATTTTTTGAACCATCTCTTTATAGTATTCTGCTCTTAAAATGTCACATTTTATTATTCTCTAACTGACTTATTCATTTAGACTGGTGTGGAGTGCCCTCAGGGCTCACCTGTGGCCTGAATAACAACAGATGTTAAGGCGGAAATGTGAATATACACAGTGTGTGTCAATGGGACTCTAAAAGTTCTTTGTGAGGGTGTTTGCTCTCATCATGTGAAAGGAGAGGATGACCATCAATATGATTAAAAAGTAGCTAGGGATTCACAGAATATTTTGAAACAAAGAATTCAGCTTGAAAAGAGGCATACAGAAGCATGAATATTTTTAACAGTGGGGAGAGACCTTGGAATGAAAGCAGCAGCACCTGCTGCCCCCTATCAACATTGCAAACTATCAATTTATATGAAGTGCCTGCCCCCAGATACTGCAGTACCAAGGTGGGATGTACACAGAGATCCACACTCAGGGGATGTGAACCTGAACTTGTGGAGTGTTTTCTAACTGGTGTGGAGATCAATAAAGTGTTTGGATGTGCACCGGTTTGCCAATAGCTGGAGCATCTTCAGAAGGGGTGTGCAATAAGGGAGAGTAACTCTTTCTCTGTGTGTGTCTGATAAAAACTTTTCGGGATTAACAACACAAGGATGTTGAGAAAATTGTGGGTAAATATTAACATTCCAGAAGAGCCTAGTAAGTTATTTTTCTTTTGAATTGCAGATAATCGTCTTGAATCTCTAATTCACTGATTTCTGATTAATTATATGTCATTAGTAAATCAATAAACTACTTAGTCTTGGTTTAGTTTAAACTAAATATAGAGAGTAGATAAAGAGGGGGGAAAAAGGAGAAGGGTAAGATGTTTGTTGTAATGACATTTGTCTTCTCAATTCACTGTTATGCATGATGGAGCCCTGTTTTCCTGGGGAGGATTGAATACTTGCCATCCCATAGGAAATGGTGAATGAATTTGCAGTGGATATTGTCCACCTAGACTTCAACAAGGCTTTTGACTCTGTCTCCCATGAAATCCTCGTAGCGAAACTCAAGAAGTGGGGGTTTGATGAGTGGACAGTGGGATGGATGGGACAGAGAACTGGATGAGTGGCAGATCCCAGAGGGCTGTGATCAGTGGTACAGAGTCCTGTCACTAGTGGTGTCCCACAGGGTTCTACATTCGGCTCCGTGTTGTTTGACTTGTTCCCTAACTACTTTGATGAGGAAGTAGAGTGCCTCCTCAGTAAGTTCAGTGATGACACAAAATTGGGAGGAGTGGCTGCTACCTCAGAGAGATGTGCAGCCCTTCAGAGGGACCTTGACATGCTGGACAGACGGGCAGAGAAGAACCTTCCAAAATTCAGCAAGGGTATGTGCAGGGTCCTGCACCTGGGGAAGAATAACCCCTTGCACCAGTACAGGCTGGGGTCCGACCTGTTGGAAAGCAGCTCTGTGAAGAAGGATCTGACAGTTCTGGTGGACAACACATTGTCCAAGGGCCAGCAGTGTGCCCGTGTGGCCAAGAAAGTCAAAAGAATGCATTAGGAAGAACATTGCCAGCAGGTAGATAGAGGTAATCCTGCCCCTCTACTCAGCCATTGTGAGGCAGATCTGGAGTTCTGTGTCCAGTTCTGGGCTCCATAGTACAAGAGAGACATGGAGGTCTTGGAGAACGTTCAGCAGAGAGCTACTAAGTTGGTCAAGGGTCTGGAGCACTTCTCTTATTAGGAAGTGGGACTGGGCCTGTTCAGCCTCAAGAAGAAGTGGCTAAGAGGGAACCTCATCAATGTCTATCAGTATCTGAAGGGAGTGTGTCCAGGGGATGGAGCCAGGCTCTTCTTAGTGGTGCCAAGCAATAAATCAAGAAGCAACGGTCAGAAACTGGTGCACGTTACACCTGNCACAGGAAGTTACACCTGAACATGAGGAAGAACTTCTTTACTGTGCAGGTGACCATGAACTAGAACAGATTGCCCAGAGAGTTTGTGGAGTCTCCCTCACTGGAGATATTCAAGAACCATCTGGATGCAGTCCTGTGCCATGTGCTCTAAGATGACCCTGCTTGAGCAGGGAAGTTGGACCAGATGAGCCACTGTGGTCCCTTCCAACCTGACAGATTCTGTCTTTATCTCAACCCACAGGTTTTCTCATCTTTACTCTTTCAATACTCCCCCCAGGCCTGCTGGTGGGGCAGTGAGTGAACCGAAACCTTTGTGAGGGTACATGCTAGTGGAATGGGTGATAAACTTAGATTTTAGTCTGAAGTATTAAAAAGACTACTGTAATTTTTCCACTCTTTGCTGTTCAAATCTGTCAGCTTACTTCACACACCTTCCAATCAGTATCTGATCAGTTACCCTCAAAATGGGCAAAAATAACCAGTGAGCAAGTGATTATAAAAGAATGTCAGATGTAATCCTTAAAAGGAATAGCTATCACTTTAACTTAAAAGAAACATTTTATTAATATTTGTGACCATGACTGAAGGCCAAAATAGCACTAAGATTTGAAATTTCAATATGAGATTTATATCTCATATAGGATAAATCCTGTTGTTCTACATCAGCTTTCTTGAACCAGGATATGTTAACTGTTGCTTTAACAAGAAGGTTGCTTTAACAAGAAGTTTGCTTTAAAAATACCATAAAAATCAAATGTGTAAAGTATATAGTGCTGATACCAACATGTAGAACACCTTATCACTCTCTACAACTAGCTTAAAGGAGGTTGTAGTGAGGTAGAGGTCAGTCTCTTCTCCCAGGTAACAAGTGACAGGACCAGAAGAAATGGTCTCAAGTGCAAGGGACCATTTATATTGGATATCAGATCTTGGTCAGACAATGGAATAGGCTGTCCATCCTTGGAAGTGTTCAAAATGTGTGTAGCACTTGGGGGTGTGGTTAGTGGTGAATGCAGTGGTGCTAGGTTAATAGTTGGACTCAATGAACTTAGAGGTCTTTTCAAACCTTAAATATTCTGTGAGTCTATGTATGATCCTCCAAAGGCAAAGTGCAAACCCATAGATGGGTTACATTCCTTTTGCATTGACAAATGGCACAGCCAACACAGACTGCAATCCTTTATTGTCTCTTCACAGTGCCTGACAAACTCAATGCAGAGATCTGTGGAGCCCTCCCCTACCCATGTAAAGGACTGAAAAGAGTTTTCCTGTGTTAACTCCACATAAAATAATGTATCTTACAAGCTGGATCATTATGCTTTTGTCTTTAGCTAATTTTTTTGCACAGCCTGATGCTCTGCTGAGGAACATAGCGTCCACCCAGGATTAAGTCTGCATACTTATTTCTGAAAACTTCAGAAATAGGCATGAGGTCTATCTGCATTTTAGCTTCTACTCAAGTTTTTAGAAAAATGAGAAAAAGAATTCTGCCTAGGGCCCTCTGGAAAAGACTAGCAAGAAAGAAGACCAATCAGTGTGCTGTAATCCCTGAACCACTCTAGCAAAATTCAGGCTGAAAAACCTCTTTGTCAAAATCAAGAGGTTTCCATGTTTTACAAGTCAGCTCATTCTTCCAAAAAGCAAACAAAAAATGTTTGTGAGAAAATTCTTAATCATCCTGATTAACCATCTATTCTTGGCATCTAGACTCTGCATAAAAATGTTAAGCTATTGCAGACAACCATTATCTCCATGCATAGTAATTATGACTGGGACATTCTTAATATAAGCAAAAAAAAAAAAAGCACTTGAACTGACATCTTACAGGAAATATTTCTGAAGATTGATTCAAAATAAAAGAAGGTGCTGAGGCAAATATATATTTGTGGCTTAAAAATAACAGTAAACCCCATTCTTCAGAAGAGAGTATGCATAGAATATTTATCTATGCTCTTTTTACAGCTTGAAAAAAATTCACTTGCTTAAAATCTCAGCATGTAAAATATTCACTAATGACATTTTTTTGGCCAATTTAATTGTTAGCTGATATATATTTTTGAAATTATAGATTTTTCTGTGTGTCAACTGTATGAATCCTTCTGAGTAGGAAAGATTACAAAATATTTAGTAATTCTTAACATAGTGTCTTTTCAAGCTCAATCTGCCATCTAAAGAAACCATCCAGACAAAAAGAAACACTCCTCATTAATATCATCTAGCTTGCTTAGAAAAAAATCTTAGTGGCTCTGATATTCAATGGAAATAATTTTTCAAATGCATGCATCTGGAAAAATCCTCATATTCATGTTAATAGAATTCTGTTATTCTATTCTGTTATTCAGCATAGTGCAAAGAAGAAGTATAACAATTCCCCATTGATAATGTAAGAGGAATAAATGTGAGCCAGTATCCAACATTAAAATTAATTATGCCTTTGTAACTTAGAAAAGTCAAATTAGCATATTTACAGTAATGGTAATTGCATGTTTTCTACTGCACATGAGTTTATCACCTTTTCCAGAAAGCATAATGCAGTCAAACACAAAATTTGCTGATTTCAATGGTTCTTAGAAGATAATTGTGATCAGAAATTTCATTTTCAAGAAAACACTGGAGGGTCAATGACAATTACTCACAAAGCTGTCAGAGCAGTTCTTTGAGGAAATTGCATAGCTGAAACTGCAATAGAGTAAAATTCCTGACACTGCAAGTCTATTTGGGTGGATAGGTTAATTCTATCTTTCAGTCAGAACAAAATTCTTGGCCCATACCCAGTTTTTATATTTCCTTTCTGTGACGAAATCAGAGGAAGAGAAGCACCCAACAGAGTTTTAGGTACAAGACAGTTACATTTATGTGCAGAGTGTAACTAAGTGTGTGCCAAGAGGAACCCACATTTACCAGTGTTGGTGGACATATCACTTTCTGAACTAGATTGCTTACTGAAAAGGAGGTGTTTGGATTTTGTTTTGGGAGTCTTGGTGGATGTTTTTTTTTTTCTTTTAGTTTCAATGAAATGCGAAGATTTCCTCTAGCATTTGACCTTTTGTCTGAAGTTTAGTCTGATATAGCAAGATCTGAAAGACTCATTAAGACAATATTTTTAGCTTTTTCATGTCTTTTTTTCCTAACGGTAGTCCTATTACTTTCATCATCACAATGATGCCCAAAGAATGGTCTAATGCCCAAAGAATGGTTGAAATGGTTGAAAATTTAAATATATTTTATCAGCGTATGATTTTTCTGTCATACCACTGATTGGGAAGAAATACCAGTGAAAACAGAGCTTTCTAAGTCTAGGAACCCAAGGGTAAATGTTGACTAATACTGCTGTTTAAGCCATAGTTAATTAATCGTGATTAAGATTAATTCATCTCTCTCCTTCTGTCTCTTTGAAAATAATTTTTGTGATGAGACCATGACACCTATTATTCCATATCAGCCTTATAAATGTAGAAATAGTTAAGGGGTAAGGCAGAGGATGATTTCAAGAACATAAGTCTTAGAAAAAAATGAACAGGTCTAAAATGAAGACAAATTCTACTTTGCAATGACCTGTTGGTAGAAGGAAGCATGCTTGGAAACAAGGCTAATGGCCATAATAGCACATGGCCACAAAGTGTGCTCCAGTCTTACAAGGCTCTATTTAAAAGTCTTATTGCTGTCAGTAGTGACTCACTTTAAAATAAGTTGAAGGTACTAGCCATTTAATTATTTAAGTGGAGGACACTTACCTAGACTCAGACGACTGAGGCAGAGCTTCTCCCCACTCTATTTAAGCTCTTTGCAATCTATGTATCCTAGTAGACCTACAAAGAACATGACAAATAAAATGAATAATTGCATCAGTAGTACTGTTAATTACAAAATCAAAATGTCTTGTAATTATGTTTTTGATGGCAAGAAGACAGACAGATTACAGAAATAAGAAAATGGAAAATCAAAACCAGAATTAAAATAAAAAAACACCACAAAAACAATAACACAACAAACTCACAAAAAACCCCAAAACAAACAAACAAACAAACAAACAAAATAACCCAAATATAAAAATGCTCCCCATCATGCCTTAAATGGAGTTGTTCCCATAAACCTATCATTAGAATAAAACGATGCCTGGAAAAAATAGCATAACTCCACACATTTGAATATTTAGACCAATTAAAAGTGGGGGATTTTTTTCCTATGCATAGTGGTTGTGACTATATATTACTCCTATGTACATATAGAATGCTTTGAAAATCTTCCCTGCTCAAAAGTGGTAGTGAAAACCCCACCATATCCACAATCCCACCCCTCTCCTCACAAAAAACCCAAAACAAAACCCAAAATCCAACCCCAAACTTTTGGAAATAAAATGTGGAAATTGATGTCAAGTAATTTTTATTTTACATCTTTTTATTTTAATCCATTATTTAATGTAAAAAAATTGTGGTCAAGAATCACTTGAACATTTCTGATATGTACTGTAATTTAATAGTTTGAACAACTTGTGATTTCTCAAACTGTGATACTTGATGCTACTTAGAAATATCTGAATCAGCCTATAACACTTCAGGCTTGAGAAAAAAGTGAAAACCTTAACCAACAGCAATTCAAGTATGTTCTTAAGGAAAAATGAATCATTCTATTTAGTATGTGGTACACATTCTGGAGCCTATCATATCTATATGTTAGATAGCACTGGTATCTCCTTAATATCTAATAAGCGACAATGAAAATTCTGTACAAAAAAAGAACACTCAAACATGAAATTTCAGGAATTTATATTTTAAAAAAACATATTAAAAGATGAATATATTTTAAACTGTTCTATTAAGTTGACTAAAAAAATGATATAAATAGAACTTATGATTATAATTTAAATTTCCCAAGCAGCTCAGTAATATCTTTGGAATTTTATTTTTATGTCCTCTGTACAGCTGAGCAGCAGGTTACCAGGGCTCAGTGAGGGTGGGTGCTTCCTGGGAAACACACCCAGGGTCTGTCCCACTATCCAGGAGCAGGCAACTGGGGGCACTGGAGTAACCCCAGCCCCAGGACTCAGGCAGCTCCCCGGAGACGTGGGAGTGCTGAGGTCAGGAAAGGATGTGGGCTCAGCAGGGCCCATGGGCAAGGCAGGGGCTGAGGGCACTGGGGGACTCACAGGAGGTCCTTGACCGTGTGAGGAGAGTCCTGGGCTGGGCAGGGACAGGTAGGCCAGGCAGTACTTTCAGTACCCTGGCAGGGAATTCACAAAGCCATCAGGCAGTAAATTATTTTATAACCTTTGCACCTTTTAGAACTTTGATTAAGATAAAGAATATGGACATTAAGAAATAAAGGATATTCTAGACAGTCATTTGTCCAAAGCCACCAAGAAGCTCTGTACAAAAGTGGGACACAGATGTGCTGCCAGATGCTTTGAGACCTTTTCGATTGTCAAAAGGAGAACATTTTCATGTTCAGTGTGCTCACATTTTTTGCATAGTCAGCAAGTGAACTAGTGAAAAATATCAGGAACCCTAAGGAGTCTTTCTAATTTACAGCCACAGTGTCTAATTAAGAAGAAATGAAATTACATTAACTACATATATATATTCCTAGTCTTATTTCTAGTTGTTCTAAAGAGAAGAATGGGCAGTTCTGCTCTAGAGCCAACGTCCTGCGGAGCAGAGTGGGTTTATAGTGTCTACTGAGTAGCTGACACTCATAAACTCGCCAGGCATATATAAAAACAATGTTTAAAGATATTAGTTTTGTGTATATCCCTGTGATAAGTGGACTGCACTCCCCTGGTCTCTGCTTTCTTAATGACATTGACAGATCAAAAAGTTCATGCCATTAATCTACTCTAGAGTCTATGATCTTTCCCCAATACTACATTATTATTTTTATTATCTCTTATTAAAAGAATTAAACAGATTTGTTTGGTAGGTTGCAAACATATAAATTTCATTGCTGGAAGACATTAAATAAATTTTTATTAACTGTTCATATCATGTTAATATACCTCCTTGGTGGAAAGCCTATTTACATTTTAGTTTCTTCATGATAGATTTCACTTTTCAGTTGCTCAAGAAAATGTTTTTGATTTCATGTTCAATTACTGAGCTTCCTGGTAAAAATGTCTCAGGATTAAATCTTTTGTCATGCACACTGCAACATAAGAATTCTTTCTTTATTAGATATTGTAGAAATGCAGGCTTTGTTACTTGCTTGTGCACAGAAGGAGACATAGGTCATGTATTCACAAAAGATAATATTCTGCTGTTGAATAACAATACATCTATTTTTTTTGAGACATAAAGCATAAAGAGCTCTTTAAGCCCAGCTAGAATAATTTTAACTGATATAATTATATTTCTATGCATCTCTTTCAAGTTGTAGTGGTTCTGCACTACAAAATATTAGCATTTGACTGTGTGGAGGATGACATTTAAAATTAACTTTTTATTCTCTTAATTGGCTTCATTTTTCTTTTGGTAAGATGAATTCCCATCACTTAATTACTTCAAGTGCACCAGCTGCAAAAACACTTGACTTTACCAGAGGGCCCAAAAAAGTAATCCAGACAGACATGTTATTTAGGAAAGAAAGAAAAAACCTTTTTACATATAATTTTGGTAATTCTTTTTCAATAGAAAATGATTCAAAAAGGAAAACTATTTTTCTTAAAGCACTACAATATAATTAAGTTCTTGAACTCATTATACACAGAATGTTGCTTCAATCTAATGAAATTTAGATTTTAGATTTTAAATAATAACTTATTGTTCATAAACTGGAGAAAAGTTCCATGAATCGACTCTGCATTTGTTCCCAAATGCTTGGTTTCAGACTGGAAAACAAATCAACCTACCTAAATTCAGCTTTTTTTTCTGGAGCCACACAGTTCCAGTTGTTTTGTTTCCTAAAGTTCTCTTCTTTGGCTGCTGTTCACTCATTTTAAACACAAGGTCCCTACAATTTTTCTCTTTACTCTTGCTCTGACAAGTTCTCTAATAAAAGCTGTGCCTGTCTGAATTTGGTACAGTATCCAAGTATTTAAAATATTACTCTGTAATATAGGTGCTTCCTTTCTTCATCCTCTCCTGTTTCAAGCAACTTAAGGAGGTTAATTATACTTTTTCTTTCTACCAGTGATAAATGAAAATTTCAAGGACATAATTTCACAGCTTTCAGACAAATTATACTAAATGGAGAGATGGGGAGAAAGGGAAACATCTTTGGGAATAAAATGATTTGTGTAATCTATTGGATAAGAAAGAGTTATATCTGGATTCCAAACTGGCATGGGAGATGTGCAAAAAAACACCACAACTCCAAAAACATTGAATGCATGGCACAAGGTGGCAGAGGACTGCTAGCAGTATCTTATTTCAAATGAACCATGCAAACATCCAAATGACATGATTATCTGATCTGTGTTTAGGACAGAGTCAAGCTAGATAATGATGTTATTCCTCCTTATATGGGCACAAATGCTATAAAAAATTTTATCCTGCCAGTAAAAGTGTGCATACTTATGGTAAATCATCCTGAAGTAATTACTAAATGGTATTTTACATCTCTTACTCTAAATGGTCTGTTTTACCTCTGAGTGCAATATGTTGATGCTGAGTAAAGTGATTACTGTAGGTATTAAACTCTTAGTATTCTATTTGTTTATAAAGCACTTTGTGATCAACTGACATAAAACACAAAAACCTGTCAGATGTCTAGATGGTTCTTATGAAAAGAAAATATGGCATGAATTACATATTGTACAATTCCCGTCAGTATACGAGAAAGCTTTAGGACAAAAATCCTTCTGAGACATAGGTAGACATCTACATGGGGCACAACAGAATAAACACAGTGCTACTGTGTGCAGTGGAAGACTTCCCTTGAGTGATATATCTTCAGAAAAAAAAAAAACCCAAAACCAATCAATCAACTAACAAAAAACGCAACCAACCAATCAAACAAAAAAAACCCCCAACAAAAACAAAACCAAAACAAAACAGAAAAACCCAGGTTTTCTTTTGGAAGAAAAAAAATTTACTCAAAAAAAGAACCTGAGGGTAAATGAAAATTTCTCCAAAGCAGGCTATCAGAACTCTGGCAGTCAAAAAGCTAAATTATATGCCAGAGGAGACTTAATTTTAGATACACCTAAACAGGAAAAAAAAAACCACTCCCCAAACTCTCTAAAGCAGCAGAGAAACAACACAGTTTAGAACTGACAGCACTCTGTTCTGAGTTAAGGATGAAGTCTATACTGCAGGCAGTACTGAATGCTCCTCTGCTCTGTTAGAGACACTAGTGAGACAGCTGTGGGAGTCATAGACACACATTATTTAGCTTCTCTGGTAATTAGCTGTTGCAAGGAAATTCAGTTCTATCCTTGTAAAGTCAGTGAGTTACCCTTGACTACCACTGTAACAGAATCAGGAGTACAGATCACAGAACCACAGAATCATGTAGGTTTGGAAAGACCTCTGAGGTCATTGAGTCCAGCCTTTGACTGATCACCACCTTGCCAACTAGACCATGGCACTAAGTGCCACATTCAGTCATTTCTTGTGCACCTTCAGAGATGGTGATTCCACCACCTCCCTGGGCTCTCCATTTCAATGTTTAGCAACCCTTTCCATGAAGAAATTCCTCCTAATGGCACATATTAAGGCCATTTCCTCTTGCCCTGTCACTAGTTGCCTGGGAGAAAAGACTGACCTCCACCTTGTTACAACCTCCCTTCAGGTATTTGTACAGGGTGATAAGATTTCCCCTGAGCCTCCTTTTCTCCAGGCTGCTTTTCTCCCAGCTTCCTTGGCTGCTCCTCATAGGACAGCTGCTCCTCATAGGACAGGGGAAATATACATCTGATTGTGCTACATCTGGCGGGTAATGAAGTGTTTTCACCAAAATTTGGATATGATTTTTAAGGCCACATTACCTCTTTGATGTCTTATTTTGCTGTTTCCCAGTGGCAAAATAAAATTAGGTTGTAGAATGAATCTCAATCTTTGTAGAAATTTCTGATATCGTTCCTTGCTCTCCTAATATAAAGTTAATTCTAAAAATTCTAAGGATAGTCAAAGTCATGTAAGGTGCTCTCATAGAAAGAAAGGTATCTTAACATTTTCTAAGTATGAAAATAATTTACATTATAATAAACTATCTATAATCATGCACACTAATAAGAACTATAAACTCACAAATCTCCTTATTCTTTTGCTTATTACTCTACATATACAATCTTACAAATACACAGATAATATTTTAATACAAAAATATACATATATATTTAATTCTGAGCCACAGCCACTGCTTTCCTCATCAACACTAAGAATGCTCAAGGACCATTAACATTAAGTCTGTGAAATAATTTTGTTTGGCTATTTTAACTATTTTGTTTTTCTCTCACATGCTGAAGTAATCTCTGAATCAATGATATGTCCTCCTGACCCTAACTCATGCTCTTCTCATCCTCATGCTATAAAGAAAATTGTCTGAGAACAGCTGCTCACACGGTACTTCAGTACAAGACTCTGAAACAAACTACTACTCTTGTGCATGTAGTGTGTCAGGCAGAAAGCCCTAAAAGAGAGGGGAGAAAAGCAATAGTTCTGAAATTGCCTTTAAGATATTTTATAGCTATTTTGATATAAACACTGAAGCATGCAAAATGGAACAGGCTTAGGAAGGAAATCTTGTACTTTAAAAAGTAATATTTAAAGACTAGTATCAAAAAGCTATTAATTATTTAGAAGACACATAAATATACTTCTCTGCCTTTGATGTTGTCTATCCATGAAGGGGACATTTAACTTGCATTCCCTACAGCATTGTTGAGAATGAGTGAGGAGTGTCTAAGGAAGCTGACATCCAGCATGCATTCTACATACAGCTACAGCTGATATGAAATGACATGGAATCTGAAGTCTGTTCATATAGCTCTCTTGCTTTACTGAGTAGTGTTTCAGGCAAAAAGAATGCTGTAACAATATTCAGAGATCTTAAAATTCTAACTATTGTTACTGTTCTGAAAATTAGAAAAAAATTAGACAAATACCTTTATCTTTTTTTCCCCTTCACTGATATTCTGAAAACCCACATCTTATCTTTTTGATAGGACTAACTATCCTAGTCCTGACATTATCTTGAATAAAGTTAGCTGTAGCAGTGTTTTCACCACAAATGGTTCTCAGGTTTCAGTTTCACTTTTCTTTTGGGTGTTTTGATCAATTAATCTTTTTTACTTTTTTGCTGCACAGGAAAACATAGCCAGTGTTTTCTCTGGAACATGCAGTTACAGCACTGAACAGTACTGAATTCCAATGCAGCTCTTTAGGCATTATGAATCTCTCTCTCCGATGTCTCATAAAGAGAAAAATGCTTGGCCTGACAACAAACAGATTAATTCTGGTTTTGAACTATCAAGACAGCTGTGGGGTGCAGCCACAGGATACACTTCAATAACAGTCTTTTTCAGGATATCTAGAAATGCTTTGAATACATGGATGTATGTGTGTTATGATTTCATTCACATTCATCATCAAGCTAGAACAGTTAGTTACAGTCATATTTGGCCTCAAGTTAGAATCATTGTAATTTTATCTGAGAAATCTCAATCATAACCTTTCACAAGGTTAACAAAGATAAACAATGGTGTTTTGAAATACAACATTCAATTCATCAAAGTCATGCTGTAATGCATATATGGGGTTCAATACAAATGGAAAAAAATTCAGGGTAAGGAAAGAGAAGGAAAAGATAAAATTAATCTATTGTTGAATTAGTGGCGTTAAGGACTGTGAAAAATGATATCAAGTCTACCAAAAGGGTGAAAGAGAGATGGCAACAGATTCTCAAAAAAAAGTAAAATGAAAGTAATTTTTAGAAGAAAAAGATAGAACCTGCAGGGTTCTCTTGTAGTTGTTCAAAAAACAGAACCGTTAGAAAAGCTGACATCCTTCAACATATGGATTTCTTTCAGAGAAATGTAGTCTGAGAGACAGGGCGCTCAGAGAGAATCAATGACACAGAAAAAGGCTCCACAAAAGGTCTGCTAAATAAAGTATTTAGGTTTGACTCTTGTACCTTTTTTTTTCTTTAACCATCCATGCCATCTATAAGCATTTGCAGTTTCATTGAAACCTTTGAAGTTTCACTCTCTCCATCAGTTGTTGAAAGTTAGGAGTTTTACTAGAATTTTGCCTTGTTCTGAACAACAGAGAGCTATTCATCTTTCAGATGACTGTACATACTTAGTTGGGAAAATCCTCTTCAGTCCTTCACTCCAAAATTCTTTTCCTTGATTACACACAAAAAAAAAAAGGCAAAAAATGAGGAATATGAATTTTCAATATTTTGGCAGATGCTTAGCAAGTGGCTTAATCTTCAGGAAAAGGAAATTATAAAGAGTTAGATATAAGGAAGTGGGATGGTTTAGGAATGGTACTCCCCAAATTAGTTCTCCCACTGAGACCTTCTAAACCACACTGCCACTCACTCACTCCCCTTCCTACATCTTCCATCCACTCCACCCTCACTTCCACTGCCCCTCACCCCCGTGGGCGGCTGGAGAGGAGAATTGCAGGGACAAAAGGTAAAGATCATGGGTTGAGATAAGAACAGTTTACAGAAAACAGCAATGAGCTAAGAAAACAAACAGTAATGGCAACAATATTAATAACAGAAGTACACAGAAAGAGAGGATGATTCATATGCAAAAATGCTCGCCACAGACCTACAGACAATAAGCAAAGACTGATGGGTTCCCCCCACCGCCAGGCTTTGTTCCCCCAGAAAGGGATGCCTTTCCTTTCCAAAAGCATGAAGGTCCATTTCACATGCTCCTGGCAAAGATGTAATGTGGTATTGAATAACACAATGTCTTGGCCACCCTTCCTCCCACTGATCTGGGCAAGAACCAGGACAGGAAGTAAATTTCAAAATCCTAGTTTTGGGAAAACTGTACATGTTAAAGTAACCAGCTCTGACTTAGAGTGGTGTTGTATTCAAATACTAGTACACAGATAATGTTCTGAACAGTTTTCCATTATTCTGTCAAGTTTGCACATTACAGATATGATTTTGCAACTTTAGTTAATGAAAGACAGCAGCACTGCATTTCTAGAGAAGAAGACAAAGTTGGCACTTGATGGATACTAGATATTGACAAAATGAAAAATGTATCAAAATTTCTAAAAGTTCTCTGCTTAGCTAATTTTCCTGGTCCAAAGAATTGCTTTTTAATGTGCAAAATTATAACCTGTAATTTTCAATCCCTTTGCCTAATCAGGAGGATGGCTTATCCTGGAATTGGTTTGTTAGTAATGAAACTACACTGAGTACTTTTATGCTAGTTATAGAAGAGTATACAGGTCTGTCAGAGAGCTGTTGCATCATTTTCATTAATGTCTTGAAAATCTCCCTCAATACCATTTTTGTCTTCCACTTAACATTCTGAAATACTGAGGTCTTAAAACCTACATAGTAAGGTATTTGAATTAGTGTTGCTAGCCAGTTCATAAAGAGACATTCAGACTTTTCTGCCATTCTCTAATCTGATCTAATCTAACCTAATCTATTAATTATACCTTCCTTGAAAAGGAGGACTGGATGAAAAAAGCCAAACCAAACCAAAACAAGAAAATAGCAATAACAACAACCAAAAAACACCACTCAAATCCCCAAACACAAAAAGAAAATCATTCAGGAATTGTCTTTAATTAAGACAAATTATGTTATCAAATAAATGCTATTGATTTCAAATTATGAAGTAATCAAATTATTTTTTCCAGAAACTACTACTTTTTCCATAAACTCTTCAGCAGTGGCCTTTTCAGATTACGATTTACTTTCTATTTACATATATTACATGGCTGAGATTCAGTCATGACAGTAAAAAGGCTAGTACTCCAGTCAACAAAGAAGAATATATTTGGGCTGTTTTAAACACTGTTCAATTTCTAAATCATTTGTTATTTTGCCGCCCTCTCACCCCTCCCCCTACCCTGTCCTTGAAGGAAACAGAAATATCAAACCCCAAAGACTCAGTTCAGAGCTATCTGGGGAGATAAGATGAAAAAATTATAGATAGCTTTATGTTAAAGGATTGAACTGAAGTTCAGAATGTATGCAGTGTAATCCTAAATTTAGGAAGCCATCCATAGACTTCCTTCATGACAAGGCACTTCTCCAGAGCTCTACTGTAATAACCAGTACAAATTCTTCCACTTGAGAGATAAGAAACCAACAACTGAGTGACACAGGATGTTTGAGTGCCAAGAATGAGATGGAGGGAAGAGAAACAGAAATTGAGCATCACCTAATATTACAGTACTCTTGCTCCAATTAATATAAATCAACACATGATTAATTCCTAATTTTATTTCTTTAAACTGAAACAGCTTCAACCTGAACAACTTTGTAATGATTTATAGAAAAAGACATAAATCTTACAGGTGGAGGAGAAAACTCATGTATATATCATACTTTGAGACTGTAATCCTCAAAAACATTTTATGCGCAAATAGGAGGATATGACATTCACGAGATACCAAGAATTTATTATTAGTCTATTCAAAGTTTCAAATGCACAACTAATTTACACAACTTTGCATGGTTAGTCAAGTTACAATGATAATAATATTCATAGTCTAAATTATGTAAATAATTCAGAACAAATCTCATTATTAATACACTTAAGATGTGTTATATATAAAATTTCTAGTGCTCATTTTTGTCTGCTGTTAATCCTTACACTGTTCCCCTGTTCATCTCCTAGACAACAGTGACATTAATCATGGTGTTTATTTTGCTTTTCCAGGAAGAACATGCTATTGATTCTGATGGTTTCTTCTCTCTTGTGGTGTCCATTTCAGACTATTTTTCTATCCTTATATATTTAAATTTATATTTATAAAAATCCTTATATTTATATATTTAATACATTTAAAAATAAATAAAATATTTCTAAATTTTAGATAATTTCTTTTTCTCTTTTAGCTACTGTAAACTCAGTTTTGACCTGCTCCAAAAGCTGCGCCACCCTAGCTCACCACTGCTAAATTTTTCATAGCTTCAATCTTAAGTGTGTTTTTTTAATCATCTCATTCTTATACTTTTCCACACCATGGAAACCTCTGTTTCAATTTTATTGTCAAGGCCCCATATTTCATCCTCTACAGAATAATTACTCCTTATTACTTTATAAAAAATTATGGTTATACCAAAAAAAGATAAGCAAAAACAATTAAAAAAAAAGTTTAAAAGTGCTGTTGCAGGTCAAAAAAGTTAAAAAAAAGGAAAAAATTCAGTGCAAAAATCAGTGGTCTTTTGCTAGTAAAGGCGATGCTGTATATACTGATCTGCAGGCTGTAAGTCTGAGTACTATAATCAGGACCTACATCAAAAAAGAATGTCTCTTCTTTCTGCTTTTAAAAGAAAGCAGAATCATCACTGTATTTTTCAGAGGATCTGGTCCTAATGTTATACTTTAGCATGATCCTAGAAAACCCTGTAGACTGAAATCTGTCAGGAAAATTATGTAGAGGAGAAAATAGTTCCTAAATCCTGACTGGTCTGAATGTAAGGTATATTCTGAGCCATCCAGCTCTGTCAGGATGCAGTGTCAGTTGTCAAAAACCTTCACAGTAGAAGGGAAGGCTATGGACTGTAGGTTCCCCTCAAGGGCAGAAGAACTCTTTAGAGAAGAAAGAAGATTTTTTGATTTTCAGTTGTGGATGCAGTTGAAACTATTGCACAATTCCTACTGTAGGTCTATATCAACTGAGATTAGAGAAGTATAACAAAGCAATGAAGAAGAGAAATACAAATGAGCAACACCTAAAATAAAAAATTTAAAACTACAGAGAGCACTTTATGTAAATTATTTTGACCAAATATTTTTTGACCAGATATTTTGATAAGCAAAAGGACATGTTGTGCCATCTATTTCTCACCTCCCAACCATGCACCACCTATTTCTCACCTCTCCACTATGCATATCTGGGATATCATGTAATCAAGAAAAAAAAAAGTAGTACAAAATATATTAGAAAGAACTCTTTTTTTTTTTTTTATGTTCGCTCTAGAGATACTTAAACCCATTTTTCACAGGACTAGTACTGTTTGTATGAATGCACTTCAGTCAGAAGACTTGTAACCTTACAAATCTTGTCCTATTCTTACTGCAGCCCTACATTTGACATCACTATTTTGAAAGAAAAGCTGTTAACACTTTAAGGAAATTAAAAGCTTAGAAACTGATGAGTTCAGGAAGGATAACAATCTAAAAGGTGTAGAAAATCATCAGTTGGGGAAGATTTATCCAAAACTCTATGCATAAGGATTTCTGCATTCTGAAATAGGACACACAAAAAAAAAAAATAGGGAAGTTTGAGAAAGAAATATGAAATATAATGCTTGCTTCTTAAATAGTATACCAGTAGGATGTCAATAAGGAAGCCAAAACAGTCTCAAGTGTGTTTCCATACCAGTAGTAAATGCCTAAGGAAATAAGCCTGAGAAACTAAGAAACAAGAAAAAGAAACTGGAATATCTTGCCCTGGATGTATGCATTGATAAAATGGATGCACCAAAAATTCGATGACAGCTACTGGGACAGTAAATGCAAAAATGCATGTGAGAGCCTAGTATGACAAGCAAAATAGAATTTCAATTTAAAGAGATGAGCATATTCAGAACAGAATCTTAATGGAACAAAATACAAATCTTAAATGAGAATATAGACAGATTTGGATAACTATTAGAGAGAGCTTGACCAGGATAATGATAGTGATCACAAAATCCTCAGAGAAGAAAGTGAGAACAGGCAATAAAGCTTTTCTGAATAGCAATAGCATGCACCTATTTATTAGACAAATGTCATTCTGAGAAATTAACCATAACATTTTAAGAGACTTAAACTATGCTGGTTCCAGGATCCACTAATCAAAGAGCCCCTCCAGAAAAGAAATTACTGTTGATTTGTTGCAAATTCATGTATGGGATACTGTTCAAAATCCTATAGAAGAATGCAATTTCATAATTTTGATGATGCACTTAGGTTCAACAGCTCTAGAGAGGACTGATGGACAAAAGAAAGCTTGTAAACAAAGTCAAAAGTAGGAAGAAATTTCAGTCAGCAGTTGGATAAGAGACAGGAAAAGGGAGCTAAGAAAAAATGTTCAGTTGTTCATCCAGCATTGAAAGTAATCAGAACTGTTCCACATGGGTTTATGTAATTCAGCATAGGTATGAATCATTGAAACAGTGTATGTGCATTACATTGTGTGAGGAGAAAAACAAATTATGACTACAAGGGTAACTGCCTCTGAGTCACTGGTCAATGATATAGCAGGTGAAATTCAAGGTACATGGAGAAAAAAAAAAAAGCAAACATTTTTTGCACACATGTAAAACCAGTGTGACTTGACTACAACCACTAGGAGCAAGGTTCTTGGCTGATTGGTCAATCCATGAAAATACAAGCTCAACCTGCACTACAAGTCAAAAATAGAAAATCAATTGTTAGGAAGCATTAAGAAAGAAACAGTGGGAGAAAAGAGAAAATGTTATTATGCCACTATTTAAATCCATGGCTTATCCTCAGCTAGTGACATTGTTCTTCAAGGATTGATGCCAGGTCTAAAACTGTTTAACAGCACTGCTGATCGTCATGGTGAAGAAATACAGACACTCAGATTTACAGATAATATCAAAGTGGGAAGAGTGGTTAATATTCTAGAATCTTCTATTCAGAGGGATCTCATCAGACTGGGGAAATAGGATGACAGCTGAAGCTCAAAAATGGCAAATGTAGAGCCTAACTAGCCATAGACTAACCCCAGGCACCAGTGAGGGCTGGGGCCTGGCTGTGTGGGGAGCAGCTTTACAGAGAAGGACACAAGGATTTTTGAGTAAGCTGAGCATGAAGAAACTGTGCATCCTTGCACTTACAACAGTGAAATGGAGAGAAAGATGCAATGGTGTTCCTTTGAAGGCGGCCACTCTTCCTATTCAATGTAAGGCGATACAGCTATTAAAGGAATATCAGTTTTAATTTTGCATTTCTTCTCTTTACAAATTAATTGGAAAGTTAAAGTTTGTGAACACATCAATCTGCAGCTGAAAAAAAAAATCACTGAGAGTGGCTCAGGGGAAAGAGTCAGAATACCTTATTTTTTAGGACTCTAAGCTGCTTTGAAGGAATAGCAAACAACAGCTATGGATTATCTCACCTCAAGCATTTTTTAAAGAAGTAGGGAAATAAGAGCTGCTTTTTCTCCAAGCCTATTAAAAAGAGTGCATAAACTAATATTGTTATCACAATTGCCTAAAGAATTTCTGTCTTACTTGCAATGATTTTTACAAAGTATAAATTAGAACATCTATTCCATTTACTATGAAGAAGCACATGAGTGCTCATCAGGATACTTGAACCTGGAAGATTTACTATGATATTTTCTGTTTGTGTGTCACTGTTGAAATCTTTCTTAAGCATAAGCAGTGCTTATTGGAAGAATATATCTGTGTGGTTTTGACTGGGATTAAATCTTCATCTCAGGTCTTCTCTCCATGGAAATAGGTCTTTAACACATCAGTAAAACATGGAAGAGGAATTTTCCCTGCATCATGTGTTGATAATTAAATCACCTAGCCATTTTCAAATAAGGTTAGAAAAATTAAAAAGAGATTAATTGGAAAGTTATAGAAAATGTTTGGAGTAAGAAGGGGAATGTACTCTATTTTAAAACACACGTGCAAGAGAAAATAATTCTGGTAGTTTTAATGAATGAAGATAAAAAAACCTCTTGTGGTGGTGCATCCTGCATCCTTCCCCCCACCATTTTTCTGTGTATGTTTCATCTATGTAGTAAGCAATAGAGTGAACCTCGCCAGTGAGCTCTGTTAAATCGCACTTTCAAAAATTTATATTAAAACCTGCTTTTTGCCAATACCTTTGACAGTGATTATTTAATTGGCCAAACCACTCACTTGCAACAAACCCTTACATACATTGAAAATACAAGGGGCCCTGGATATATATGTAAACGCAGAGTAAGGGAAATAGAAATTATATTGCTTGCATCATTGCTATATCACAAACCTTAGGTATTTAAAAAGTGCAGGGAAAAGTTAAGCTCAATGTGTATTTCAGTATCTGAAACATGAAAATTGAATTGGTGATATGGCCTAAAGTAAGCTGAAAATTGCTTCTCGAGATGCAGACTATTTCTGTACAGAATATTAGGTGGAAATGTATATGTGAGGCTTATTAAATAATAAGAAATCAGATTACTTGTAAAGCTTTAAAAAGAAGTAAAAAATAATATGAACTTTGAGGAAAAACTAGTCAGAACCTTATAGCCTTAGGGGTAAAGTTACCATAAGACTGTAAATAGCATATTTGCATTCAAGACCACTGAACAAGGAGTTGAAGTTACAGAGGATATTTCATAAAGATTATTATTTTTATACTAGATACTACATAATTATGTGCAGTTAAAAGCATAATACATGTGAGAAATAATTTGATCAAAACTAAATCGAGGTCAAAAAAGACTGTCTGACTGTTACACAAATAATTGCTGACATTTTCATTACTTGAGAACAAGAGGTTATGAGCAGAAACTGAAATTAACTAAGGGAGAAAAATATTAAAAGGAATCTGGCTAACCTGAAGTTGCACTTTATTTGACTTAGTAAGAGAAAGTGCCTCATGTTATACTTTTGCTGACATAAAATGACTAAACTGTGATCTGAAAAAAACCATACAGATGCTCAGGCCCATAAATATGTCAGAGTCAAAGAACCTTAAGGATAACACTGGACTTTCTTAATCACTTGTGAAAAAGGGATGTGAGGTTCTGAGTCAACTAATTTAAAATCATCATAAGGGAATTAACAGAAATACAAGAAAAAGCTTTTGAAGAAGTAAGGAGAATAATTTCAAATTCTCCATTAATGAAATTTTCTAACCCAAAGGAAAGTCTAGTCTTAGAAAGTGACACATTACATAGTAGTCAGGGAACCACATTAATGCAGAGAGAATGTCTAAAAGCACTTATGAGCTGTTATTTCTTAGTTAATGAATGAGAAAGAATTAGCACCAAACTTTTTCAAAATTGACTAGAATCTTTCACAAGGTCTGTTAGGACAAAAACAGCTGTACGGTGTCGTGTCCCCTGGATTTTTCTTAGGTTTTAAATTTCTGAAAGCATTAATTTAAATGGAGAATGGAAAACTGGCTCATCACCATACATATTTAGCTGGGTCTGACAGAGGATCTCCTGCAACACTTTGACAAACTCCACCACAATGCAGTTGTCCAGCACATTTTCAGACCCATTCTTCCCATACAGTTCATGTCCCCCAAAATCAGAAATTAAGCATGAAATGCCATATCGCATTTTTCTCATCAGAATAATGTCATCTTTTCTCTTGAGGGTGTCTTCAGTTCCTGTGCACTTTCAAGTCTGTGACAGAATTTTCATCCCAAACACCCTCTACTCCAAAAAAACTCTGTCAAGCAAACCAAATTTGAATTGAGAAAAGAAATTTTTGAAATTTTTGAAAGAAAATTGAGAAGCAATATGAGCTATGGGAAAAGCACCTTCTTTCTCCCCCCCCCTCACTTCCCCCTCCCTGCTTTCCTCCTACCCAAACGCCGCAGGGAGACAGAGAATTAGGGGGTTTTTTAAGGTTAGGCCCGGTCTTCATATTCTCAAGGATTAGAGTCTTCCTCTGCTGAATGGTGGGGTCCCCTTTTTGGAAAGTAAAGTCCAAAGTCCATCCCACGGGCAGTAATGGCCCTCAAACTGCTGTGGCACGAGTCACTCCTTCACAGGCTGCAGTCTTTAAGCATCCCCCTGCTCCAGCCTCTACAAAGGGGGGCTCTGCATTCCCGTGCTCCTCCATGGGCTACGAGGGGCGATATCCCGTCTCACCATGGTCTCACCACCAGCTGCAGAGGAATCTCGACTCCGGCCCTGCTGTATCTTCTTCCGACCTGGCCTGGGTGCTTCTCCATGTTGGTCTTTTTAGCTCACATCCTCCTCCTTGCTGGCTGCAATTTTTAGCTGCGCAACCAGAATTGTTTTGAATTCCTTCTTAAATATGTTATCACAGAGGCGTTACCACTTCTAATTGGCCTGTGGCACGTCCATCTTTGCAGCCAGACAGACATTGGCCCTGCAGGACATGGTGGTGGGGCTTCCAGCAGCTTGTCACAGGAGCCACCCCTGCGGCCCCCCCACTACCACAAAACCAGGTCTAGCAAAACCACGACACTGGCCAGGGAGGGTGTTTGCAGGAGGCTTAGGTTTGGTTATGCTCACTCAATAGCTAGTCATAGACAAAACAGATGATTCTGAACAAAAGCTTTTCCACACACCCAAAAATGATTTATCTGGGTGTTCCCAAGAAATCTCTCATCACTGGGAGATCAGAGGTAACATCTGGGCAGCCAACTGCTGGTTCTATTGGGATCCAGATATGCAACATGAGTCTGCTTAAATCTCAAATCTAACAGATGGTCTCAGAATCCAAACAATAAATGAGTCTCCAATTAACAAACAGGACCTGGTTAATATCTACGTTGAAGATAGTGACAGAGTCACAGAGCAGCAGCAGAGTTTCCACTGTGTGACAACACAGCAGAGATACAAATATGGGCACACTGGTTGATTGATGAGAACTCAGTCAAAGACATATGTAATTTTAGTATTTTTATGAGATAGAGAGTGTCTTGGTTATAATAGCTTCTGATAACACATGTATATGTAAGATACAGCTCCTGTGTTTTTTCAGGGTCAGATTTTAGTCTTTTGTGAACAACATGAGTTGAATTTGTGATGCTTCTTTCTTTTAATAAACTCAGAACAGTGTAATTTCAAATGGTTAAGAAGACAAAAGGAGAAGGATAAATTCCAGGTATGCCTTCATATTACTATTGTTCAGGAAAATCACTCAGATCATAAGGATTTTAAATCCTGTGACCAAGCCAAAATAAAACATGGAATCAGGGTGTCTATAATCCTATTTGTTTTAGTGTTTGGAATTGTCAGTCTTAGAAATTGCCCCAAGGATCCTCCCAGGAAGAAGTCTAAATCATCTTCCCTGTTCAGAGATGGTCACCTATTACTGCTGTAAAGAAGCAAACAAGACAGAAAAGGTGTGGCAGCCTGGTATGCAATGCCATGAAACATCCACATTTCACAAGAGCAGATACCAGCACTCTTAAAAAATTTGAGTTTGTCTTTATTTTATCTAAGTTTGCCTGGTTATCTGAGGCTTCCGCTCACATCCAAAGCAGTACAAGCTTGTATCAGAGCTAAACATAGATTTCACCAGACTTAAATAAGCAATGAGAAAAGCTGGCAGATCTGGTATTGAGGTTGACCTCAAGTCCACTCCTGCACTATGTTCCTAATTAGGTTCACCCAAAACTTCATTTTAGCAAATAATGTTCCAACCTCTGAACACTTAATACCAGGTGACATTATTTAACAAGAACTTTTTCATTTCTTATTCAGTATTTGGCTAATCCAAAAGCAAGCAGGACATATGCAGTGCCAAAGGTTAGGATAAAATGCTGAAACAGTTACTTTATTCATGAATATTCATGTAATGACTTTGGAAAAGTGCAGTTATTTCTTTGGTATAATCTACCTTGGCACTAAACACATTACAATATATATATCTTCAAGCAGATAAGGATAGAAAAAGTAATTTCTTAGAAATATTCACAATTATCCACAGAAACACTCTGAGAATTTAAAACATGAAAATAAAGCATAAGAGCTGAGGAGAACTAAAAGGTTTTCCAGCTATTTAAAATTAGATGTCTTCTCCCTATTCCACCCAAAGACAGTTAAGCTTTGAAAATCAGTAATTCTAAGTGCAGTTAGTAACTTTTAGTACCGAGGTACATTGAGGTGGCAGAAAGACATAAGCTAAGAATAAGAATTAAGCTGTTTCATCTAACTACTTGTAGCACTGTAGCCAAACTCGGCAGAAGCTGCTAAATCTATTTGAGCAGCTAGTACATATGGTGCCTTATTTTTCCATAGATACAATAATGACAGCACCACCCATACACAAGTCCTTTTGACTGCAGGGTAGGCACATTATTAGAGTTACAACCCACACACAAACATTCATCCGCTTACCAGTGACAACTGAGTTCTGATTATGCTATATATCTGAATGAAAGACAAAGAACTGCAGGCATTGAATAGCTTACAGAATAATTCATTTTTCAGAAGAACATTGAATGTGACAAATAATAGGTTTCAAATGTACCTAAGACATATTTTTGCATATTCGCAAAGCTAGAAAATTCCACATGACAAAATTTGTGGTTAACAACTCCTTGAGTCTGCCTGCAAGCACTTACATTGTCATCTCTGAGCACAGTACGAACAACTGAGAAATCAACAGAGTTGCCCAAGGTTCTCTGAGAAAATTACACACTGGAGAAAATAGTCTGTGATTGCGCTTAAATATCCCAGCAACTCTCAACCAAAGGCCTTAGAATGGAAAAAAACCCCAGCCCAACCCCAAACATTCAATGACTGTATCCAAACATCTAAAAAGAATCTGATATAATAACCTCTTCTTTATAACAATACTGATATTATTTTAAAATGTTTGTACAGTAATCTACACTTCACAGAAACTCTGCATAATTGTCTTATTGTACTTGCATAGAATTTCATAAGTTGACATAGAATCAGATTTTGGGAGGCCATTGAGTCTGAAGGCTTACTGATATTGTATTAGACAGCAATATAAAATCAAAGCAACAGTTAGAAAATTAGAGAGGCACTTGTCATAGGCTGTTAGTGTAGGGAAAATTAGTATAACACATAGCTTTAAAAACTGCTCTTTAAAATTACAACTTTCAATTCACACTTAGCATTCTAGATCAATTGCCTCATCGAACACCTACCAGACTTGCTGAGCACAGTGAGGACAGAGGAGCACCTGAGCTGGAGTCTATGTGTGTGACATATGCCGATTGGGTCTCCTAATCCTGGGCAGACTTCTCGTTGTGTACCTATATATGGACACAAGTATCTAATTTTCAGCCTCGGGGTCTGGAGGGCAGTTAAATATGTTTCTGCTTGAAAATGACACTTTGTATATCAATAATAATCTACAAAGTTGAGATCTCCAAGAGGAAAAAAAAAAAAAAGACATGATCATGTTGAATACATTAATATCTCCAGATTTGCTTTAGGACTAGAGCCCTCACATGAACAATATTCTACAGATGATGAAGTGATGCTTTGCCAACAGACACCAGATGGTTGTTAAATGACAGATGAGGGTCTATATTTGATAGAGTCAACAAACCAGGCTGTAACATATGTAAAACTAGTAATCCGTCTGCATGTTTCAGAGACTAAGAACTCACTGATGATTACAAAAAGTTAGTTCAAAATCATTCAGTTTTCAGTATTCACTTTGCCTCAACATTTTCCTGGTCGAAACAGTGTCTTTATCACTTACCTTGAAGTGGTAAAAGCTCATAGCCTCACCTGTGATGAGAGAGAGAACTGAGTGCTCTGATTAGGAAAGGCTCTTTCTTTCTAATGAATGTTATTCTCTCAGTAAGTGAAAAGAGGATCATCCTATTGACTCACATAGGAATTCTGTTTGATATTTCAAGAGATGATGACTGATCAGCATTTTCATGTGGCTGGTGATCAGAATAAGGCACAGAACTGCAATCCTAGAGACCCTACACCTACAGCACTGTTTTACTCTGATCTGATGCTTCACAAGTTGTTGGTAAAAGAAAAAACAGAATCAACATTTTAATTTTTAAAGTATGTATTTCTTGCAGGCATTTGTGGAAAGAAAAGAAAATCAGTCTTCATTTTGATTGTGAAAAAAACATTTTCTCTAATGAGGTTACTTTAGTAGGAGGAAATGCTACCTAGGAAGATGAATTTTTTTTTCTGCAAGATATGAATTCTGGTATTACTTAAAAGTTCTTTTGCAGAAATCGAGACCTAATAAGGAGCTGATAAAAGTCAAGGAAGGATTTTCCCACTGTGGGAAAATATTTGGGTTATTTTTTCCCCTTTCTCATCAATAGAAGATTATAAAAACCGTTTCCTTTCTCAGCATTCTGAAAATGATTTTGTGTTTTAACTACTGCTGAAATCTTTATATGAAAACAAGATTTTGCAATTTCTTATTTGCTGGTTACGTCCTTCAGCTTTACACTGAGGTTTAAAATGCCGATTTTGGCTGCCAAGCACAAATCAAAAACCTATACATATAGATCAGTTTCTGATATTCTACAGATTAATGTCTGTGTCCCATTTCAACAGAAGATCAAAAAGGCTCTTAAAGACTGTCTTGACCAGAGGAAGTATATGAGTAGTTAATTGTTTTTGCCAGAACCCTGGTAAGTGAAGAGAACGTTGTAATGACTGACAAGATTGCAGATAATGTAAAAACCATACACTAGTTTTGACAGTGAAACCCCCAAACTTTTTCCAGAGGTTTTGCCTCCAGATAGATTTAAAGTCCATTGTGCTTTAATTGACTACTATTGTTGTGTAATTTAGAAGCAGGAGTGTGCAAGATAGTTTTGTGTGCATATAGTTATTGATATTGACTGCATGCGAGTATATGAATTTGATGTGGGATATAGCTTTAGAGTGCTGTTCTTTTCATTTTTGTACTAAAGTTAAAATCTTTTACATCCTCTTTTAATGAAGTGCTCACACATTAATGTGTAAGTTTTCGCAGTTCTTTCATTTGTTCCTGATAGTTCTTTCCACCTTTCCTGAGCCCAAGAAGCTTGGTATACTCCTGATGTTACCTATTTTCCTTTTGACTATATGATATAAAACTTTTGTGATAGGTATAAATGTACAGGGAACATTTATATTTTATGTGTCTGTAAACACACATGTACCAGATCTAACTTCTCTCAAGAAAGTATGAGAGAAAATGTGAAATCAGAAAATGGAAAAAGAAGATGGGAATAGCAAAATGCTAGGAGAGGTCTGGGAGCCATGAAGAAAAGGATTTGGGGAAGAAACCTCTACTGCACTTTGGTATCAACTGGGAAACGTTGGATATTTATAACAGTATTCAGAGTGAATGTCGATATCATGGGAGCAACCCTCCAGAGAATCTTACCACAGCAGTGTGGACAGTGCTTCAGCACAGGCTGAAGTGAATGCTCAGTATCACCCTGGTCAAGCAAGCGATGCATCTATTTGCTTCTGAAGGTCTATTTTATAACCTGTAAGTTGCAGGTATGTCTCTTAGTAAATGATCTGACTCATACTTTCATCAGGGCCACAAAAACCAAATTTGTTTAAAAAGGGCAGTTTCTGAAATCAGTGGAGTTGGGTGTCCATAAAGATATATAAAAATGCCCAACTTTTCCATAAGCAAGGCAGAAGTATCTAAATATGTATTTCCTTTAACATTAAAAAAAGATATTCTTGTATTTTTAACATAAGCTTCCTAATTTCTTGATTTTAAATGCAGTGTTTGGTGGAAAGGCAAAATTATGTTTTCATTTACTTTTGACTTGACATCTAAAAAGCTTTACTGTGGCTTTGAAAATCCACATATTTAGAAATCTGTCACTCGTTGATATTGGCAGAGATCATGAAAAGTGACAAAACCACGTTTAAAGAACACGAAGGTTGCACAGTCCTGCACTCATAAATGCAAAATAGTCTTTGCCTCAGCTCAAAATGGAGTATACATAATCATACTTGTTGCCCCTCCGTACTCCAGTTGAACACTCCCTCTACTTCCAGCTGCATTGCCTGAGCAAGGCAGGGTGCTGGGAACACAGATGGTCTCCGTGCTCCCGGTTTATGCATAATGTTGTACACCAGGCAGAAAGAGCAGTTCAGAAGACAGCTGATCTGCTGGTGTGCTGCACCAAGATTAGAGCACACCAAAGATAAATGAGCTGCCTGTAAACATTCAGATAAATGAAATAAGTAACTGCAATTTTAGGTGTACACAACCTGGTCAAATATCACTGGACTTTGCATAAGGAAATATGCTTTTCCTCTACTAAGCACCAATCCTATGAAACACGGCCAGACAAACAAGCACACATTTCAAGCGTGTACAAAAGGAATCCTTTAAAAATCTTTTAGTGTTTCTTTTATATTGGAAAATTTACCTCCAATTCAATCTAATTGAACAGATTTTGCTGAAATTATGAAAATTAAATTTATATTCAGAAAAATGTGTATCACCTAGAAATTCTGTCCTGAAATGTAGCAGAGTTCCAATCAGCTGAAAAAGTGTCTTAGAATAGAAGGTGTCAGCAATTTCTACCTGCTGTCCTTATCATAAACACAATTAAGTAATGTTGCAGCTCTTGAAATGTTAGTGTTTGCAAAGTACAAGGGAGTATGCTGCAAGTACAAACCCTGATAGTCATCTGCCAACTACCTCTGCTATCAGGTAATTGCAGCATGAAACAGTAAATGGAGTATTATAGCTACAAGATAGCACCCAAAGTCTGGTAGGCACATCACAGATAACAGAAATAAAAACATTTCCTAGTTTGACAGCAACTTTTTCAAGATACATCCTGTGATTTTCACGTCTTCCAGTTTAAGCAGAGGAGAACATGGGAAGGTATGTATCTCCTATAATATAAAGGTTTTTCTGTTCTTGGTTGATATTCCTGGTGATGTGAAGGAAAATTGCGGAGGGCAAACCCAGACTGAACACTACACCTCTCAAATCATGGTGTTCTGGCTGGGAAATGTGACAAATATGTAGTTTCTGGAAACTGAGAAAGGTAGTCAGCTGCTCTTTTTTTTTTTTCATTTTGGACTCACGAGAAAGTGCCTTTGTTTAGTATTTTTCTGAACACAGGTCACGGTGTTTTAAGCTGTTAGAGCGCGCTTTTTTTTTTCCCCGTCATACTACTAGTTTTAGTTATTCCTAACTAAAACTACAGACCCCAGATGCTAAATAGTTGCATTTCCTTCCTAGAATATTTTGTAATAATTTGATGTTATAAATAATTCTTGTAAAGACTTCTCCCATCTCCAAAAAATACCAAAACACCAACCACAACCCAGAAAACCCATCCTGTACACAATTTTTGATGTGCCTCCCATTAGAACAGACATATGACAAATTATATATACGTAGGAAAAGGGTTTTATAAACTGCAACCTCTTTCAGAGTTTTAGATTTTTAGTCTACCTTTCCAGTTTGATTAAACAGATACTGCAAAAAATACACAGTTTATTTTTGCTGAGGGTTATTTTTTTTGTTGGTTATTTTTTTTTAGAAGCCTCAATTTCTTACTTACTTGCAGATATCTTCATCAGTTGCCCAGTTATAATACTTAGTGCTGTGGTACAGATCACAATTTTATATCTCAATCTCAAGAGCAGGCATAGTTACAGCAGCACAAATCTTACTGTGAATTCATTAATACACAATCCTCTAAACACTTTTTATAACATGAAATAAATACTATAAAAAATTTTGTTAAATTCTAGTTTTGAGGAAAAGGAGCTAAATTTCAGGAGAAAAAGAAAGGAAAATACTAATGAAACTCCACAAAAAGAAGATATTTAGGAAAACACAAATCTTATAGAACAGTCTTGTTATAATATGCAATATATAGAGTCTTCTTAAAATATGCGATAGCATTCCTTCAGAGCTTTATTTAATATGTCATTTGCATTTTGTTAATTAGGGTATTATCAAATAATTTCTCTTGACATAATCTAACTATTGCAGAGCATTCTCAAAAATATTGGATGAGAATATTAAGTATTGAGTATTTAATTTAATTCTATTAGTTTAATTAGCTGTTTAAAAAAATCAGTAGCATACATCTAATGGAATCAATGTATTAATAAATTAATAGACAAGAAACACATACACATAGGGTTCATTACTCTCCTCAATGTCTGAAACACTGTTGTATTACAAATATTTTCTGAATTCAGTCACCAAAGGAAGGTACTTAAAATTACACCTGTCATTAATAATGAACCTGGTCAAGAGAATTCTTAATTAAATTTCTCTCCAATCCTACTAGATAATTCTTCCATTTGTATTTGATTTATTTTCCTGCTAACAAAATCCTGAAGCAGACAGGAGACAACAAAATGACTTCCATGATTATTAAAAGTTTTTCAGAAAGACATTGTGTACTAAGATTTAAAGAGCTGATTTAAAAAAATAATTCTGAAAAATGTCTACTATGAATTATGCTATGAGAAATATACTCCATAATTAATTTTTTTAACCAATATATATCTTAATATTTAAGTATTTATATTATTTCCTTGTCAGAAAGTAATAAAATTCTAGTAGAATTCTGTTGTAAAGATTTCTGTGACAAACACTGGTGTCACAGAATGATTCAGTGCATAGTGTAGTCTTCTAACACACTTTACTATGTACCTCAGCTTGAATTCCACTTTATGATTATATTTTTGTAAACAAAGTCGAAACACAGAGACAATGATCTATGACTTTTTAGGTTTTCCTAGGAAGAGAATGGTCTAAATATCCTCCTTATAGCCTCTTGTGACATTTCTTGCTTTGGTCATTTCATTGTAACCTTTCTTTTATCCCACTGTTTCATAAAGAGTCTTGCAGAGAATCTTTTTCTACTAATTCACAGAATTATGCCAAGTACATTTCTAGAAAATTCCAAATCACCTGCTAAGCTTTTACATTCTCGCTGCTTCAATGTCTGATAGTTTTTATAGACAACTCTAAGGAATTAAGAGAACTAAGATTTTTTAGTTGTTCAGTAGAGCTAGAGGGAAAGAAAACTGATCTGCAGAAGTTTATGTCTCTGATGTAGGTTGCAGGTGTTCAGATAATGCTTCCGAACTGAGCACAAGAGATCAATTCAGAGTTCAGAAGACTGTGAGGAAGACCTCAGAGACCACTTTTTGTAATTATCTTATTCTACTTCTGTGAAAATGCAAAATGCATATCAGTTGGGAACTTCTTCTAAAAATTAAAACAATTTACATGGACATTTTCTAAATAATTGATTGAGGGATTGAAACGTAGCATATATAAGTTTCTAAAAGAGAAATCAACTGGATTCAAACTGAGATTTGTAAAACTAGGAAGTTTCTAGTAATGAATCATAGAGTCATAGAATATCCTGAGTTGGAAGGGACCCACAAGTATCATGAAAGTCCAGCTCCTGGTCCTGCAAAGGACCATCCCCAAGAATTACACCTCATACCTGAGAGTGTTGTCCAAACACTCCCTAAACTCTGTCAGGATTGGTGCTGTGACCACTTCGCTGAGGAGCCTGTTCCAGCGTCCAACCCCCTCTGGGGGAAGAACCTTTTCCTAATATCCAACCTAAACCTCTCCTGACAGGGCTTCAATGAGAATCCACAGTCTCAAGGTAGCTCATCCTTTCTAGTCCAAAGTCCTGACTGACAGACCTAGTCTATCTTCGGCACAGAAAAAGATCAGGTGAGAGCACTTTGTTGGGGCTTGTATACCTTAAAACTATTGATTATGCCTTATTTATATATTGAACCAGGAATAATTTGGGGTTCATCTGTTTTATCTTTTCAGCTATTCATGGATATTTTTTCATAGAAGAAGGGGAGGAGTTCTGCCCAGAAGTTTATCTTTCAGTGGAGCTTCATATTTGATTATTTTCCATGTACTAGAAGGACTTTTAATATATTTCTCTACTGCACAAATGAATACAAGCAGGATATTGTCCTTGCAAGATATCGCCTCTTCTGAGTGCTATATCAAATTTGTTATTTTCCTTTCCTATGATAAAAGCAGTTAATGCAATGTTGTCTGTCAGGAAACTGCCAAAACTGCTTGTGAATACAAAAGAAAATAGCTTTGTTATTTGTAGAACTATCCTGCACTTTAACAGGATGTTCTCTTCTGCCTCTGTTTCCTTGTTGACATATTTTTTGCTATTTTCCTTCTTCTTCCAAAACATTAACTTGTTCTGGATGACATTAATTTTTGTTTTCCTGCTTTCTTCTCATAATGATAAAACTAATAATCACTTCCATAAAATTAAGTAATCCAGTTCTATTCTTAGTTTTAGGAAGTAAAATATAGGCAATTTCCAAGGAAAATTCTTACATGAATTTTGGGAGGATGGAAATATTATTTCTTTCCTTTCCTCTCACCTTGATTCTTACCACTGAAAAAAATCATACTGAAGACTGTTAGAAAGAAAAGTTCTGGAAGGAAAAAGAACAAAAAAGCAAATAGAAAAGACAACACCTAAAATTCTCTTCTAGGCTTTAAGTGGTGAGCAGACATCAGTCTATTAAGAGAAGAATAATGATCAAAATTAAAACTCGATTTCACTGTATCATTCACTGTAAAATGAAACTAAAAACAAAAAAAACCCCAAAACTTCAAGCACACAAAAACCCCCAAAACAGAGTAGAATTATATGTGAATACTTAAAATTTTACTGGCCTATTATGGATAGATTAAATGTGAGCTAAAACATTAATATAAACTATGAATTCTAATTGTATTCTATAAAACAAGCAAATGCCAACAAAATAAAAGACAGAATAAACACATAAAGAAATAAACAACAGAATAGAAAAAGTATTAAATTGAAACAAAAGTGGATTTGCCCCAATATTTATATTTCAAAAATCAAATTAAACTTCCCATAATTCTCATAATAATTAATGAGGAGAAATGTTTTCTAAATCTAAAATGCAAGTATTGGAGCTCAGAGATGCTTATTTCTTTAAGTAGAAAGGCAAGCTGAACACACCACTTGGGATGAATTTAACTGCTAGTGAATTTCACTCATAATTACTGTGCAATAATATCTCAAATTATTCTAGTAATTATTCTAATTATTATAAATTAACCTCTAATTATTATAAGGTACCGATTTTTTGAAGTTTTTTTCATTCATCTATTGTCAACTTGAAGGTTATTTGGGAAGCATAATTCACATCTGTTGACACAGTAGAGTATTTTGAATTCTTTCAAAATATGTGTCTATTGTGCTGTTAAATAATTGTTCACTTCCTGTGCACGAATCTCTGAAGATTCAAGTTTTTGTCTGAAAAATGTTTATTTTAAATAAAAATACCTAGTTATCAAAAATGAGACTTGCTAGAAATGCCCCATGTGCGTGAAGTTAGTAATTTATATTTTTAAAAGACCATGATTCCTCTCTTGAGAAAAAGTAACCCACAAAAGTCAAAATAGACACCATTATCATCATAATCTTTTAAAATCTAGAAGAAAGAAATCAACAATGCAAAAGAGACTTCTGCCTCTGAAAATGATTGGTCAAGTTAAAAAACAATGAGAAATTTCCGTCTTCAAAGAGTTAGTGAAGTAATCTGATAGCCTGATAAAGGGTTGTTAATATCTGATTATTATTGTTGTTGTTGTTAGTCAGGATGGTACAAGTCACTGAGACATATGAAAGAATGTATTAATTTATTAGTAGAGCAACGACTTTCTGACAGATAGAATTGATGCACCTTTATTATTCTAGATAGATCAGCTAGTTGACTTGTCTGTTTTTCAGACATATTTTGATTTGACACTGTAGTATTTTTTTGGCAATAAAAGTACATACCTGATGAAACACTGAAAAATTACAAAATGAGTATAATATCAGAAAATTGAGTGATACTGTGCTGGAAGCAAATTGCCAACGGAATTGGGTAAGTACACGTGATATTGTCATCATTCACCTTGCCTCAAAAAAATAGAACTTCTTAAAGCTGTTATGGAAAACAAGTAAAATAATAATTAAAAGAACCCAAAACACAGAAGATGAGGGCCTCATTTTTAAAAGAAATAGGGAGGAAAATTAAGAATCTTAAATCAGATTAAGTATAAAAAATAGTTTGTACTGGAGTTAAGTAGATGTTAAATATTTCTTATAATGTGTATTTTGTAAATGTATCTATATCATAATAACTTTTAATGTATTTGCCTAGCCCAAATTTCTTTTAATAAATAGTAAAAATCAAAGTAATATTTCATAATGCAGATTATTTAAACTGTTACGAACAATGTAGGTGTCGGGTTTTTGTAAACGTTTTGTAGATCTCAAAACAACCCTGAAATATTAACACTCAGACTCAGTATTTCCTAATACCATATCACATAATGTAATTTCATGTGAAACAAGTGGCCACATTAAAGGCAGTCAAACAGCTCATTCATATCCGATCCTATATACCCTCACATGGCAAGAAACATTTTTGTTTAGCATTCCTAGCAGAGCATATTATCTCTATTGCATATTTTGTCCATCCCCTTGAACAGTACAGAAGGCTTCTGTGTGTCTCTGTGTATCCGTTTCACCTTCTCCTTCTGAAAAACTGCTGATTGTTAGTTCTGGAAAGAAAATACAAATTAGCGATTAATTTAAGGTTAGGATCAGCTCTCAAACCGTGCAACAACCAGCAAATTTTGTCATCAGCCTGGAGGTCACACTTTAGAGTAGTAGTAAGTAGTTCTGAAGAGGCACCTTTGAAAGAATGGTACTTCTGGGGCAGTGAAAAGCTGAGAATAGTCCAGAAGAGTGGCTTCACTGAAGCCAGCCCCTTTCATGAATTCAGCCTCCTGAAAAGTGGTCATTCTGATCATGTGTTTAATCCCAGCACAACAAGCCTTTCCAGAACAATGTTTTGAGCTTCAGAGGTAAAGCTGAACAGTAAATGATACTCAAGCTACATAGTACTTTGAAGATTAAAATGTCTACCAGTTTGCTGCAAGATCTGCTGGAGGAGTTCTGCCTATTTACCTCATGACAGGAAGAGTTAAACAGTGTTGTAGTGGAGTAGCCACACACTGAAACACACATTAACAGGACTTTCAGTTGGTTATCCATCTCCATAAATTCTTCTAGAATATTTCCAAGCTATTGTTAGGCTAAATTTGATCTCTCATGATCTAACTTCTCTAACTCTAAATAGTCTATATATAACTGAGACCTAGTAAAAATGTTTTCATACGTGTAAAAGTCATGGAAGTTCTTTCTAGATGTAGCAAGGACACATTTATTTGCCCAAAATACCTGCAGGGAAAGATGTTACCATCTATCTTGCTTTTTAGTTTAAAGGTTTTCACTGTCCCTCCTACTTGAATTAAATCCACAGAATCAAGAGTCTTCCAAAGGTCATCTTGTTGCCATGCCCTCTGTATTTTGATTTGATGTTTTTTTGGGGCTTTTATATTGTTTGTTTGTTTGTTTTCACTTATTTCATTCTGCAATCAGTCCCTTTTTTTCTTTTTTTTCCTTAGAGGTGTGACAATCTGGACCCATGGAGCTGATTCCCTTCTTGCTGCCTAGACCTGCTTTGGCACTATAACTCCACAGGCTACAGGGCATTTCCAGGGGAAACTCTGGAAAGGTTGCTGTGAAGTGACAGCCAGCAGCAGTGAAGGCGAAGCACACAGACATCTTCTCTGTGCTGACCAAGCCCTGTCCTTTGCAGAAATGTATAGTAGTTATGCAGCAAATTGTGGATGAAAACCGGTGTAAGGATGCCATTTATCACAAATAAAAATATTTTCTCACTCTTACCCACAGAAATCAGTTTAGCATTCATAAAGTAAAGTCTGTGAAACTTGCTCCTGAGGGAACTGACTGATATCATTGCCAAGCCACTCTCCATCAGATTTGAAAAGCCATGGTGATGAGTCCCCAGTGAATGGAAAAAGGGAAACATTGCTCCATATTTTAAAAGGGGGAAAAGGAAGATCCAGGGAAGTACAGACCCATGAGCCTCACATCTGTGCCTGGGAAGATCATGGAACAGATTCTCCTAGAAAGTGTGTTAAAGTACATAAAAGACATGGAGGTCATTCAAGGTATGGCCTTACTAAGGGCAAATTGTGCCTGACCAATCTGGTAGCCCTCTGTGATGGAGTGATGGCAATGGTCGACAAGGGAAGACTGACTGATGTCATCTGTCTAGAATTCTGTGAAGTCTATGATACAGTCCTACATGATATACTTATCTCAGAATTGGAGGGACATGGATTTGATGGGTGGATTATTTGTTGGATAATGAATTGGCTGCATGGATGTAGCCAGAATTTTGTGGTCAATGGCTCTATGTCCAGTTGGAGTCCTGTGACATGCGGCATCCCTCAAGGCTCTGTCCTGGGACCAGTGCTTTTCACTGTCTTCATCAATGATGTAGGGAGTGAGGTTGCATGCTCAGGAAGTTTGCAGATGGCATGAAGCTGAACAGTGCAGTTGACACAACAGAAAAAAGGATGCCATCCAGAGGGACCAGGACAAACATGAGAAGTGGAACCATGGAAATCTCATGAAGCTCAACAAGTCCAAGCACAGTGTGCTACACCTGGATCAGGGCAATCCCAGTCACGACTACAGACTGGGAGAAGTCATTGAGAGCAGTTCTGTGGAGAAGGACTTGGAGGTTCTGGTGGATGAGCCATGATATGAGCTAACAATGTGTGATCAAAGCCCTAAAAGCCAATCATATCCTGGGCTGCATCTTCTGATTGTGACCAGCTGTTTGAGAGAGGTGATTCTTTCTCTCTCTTCTACCCTCATGAGACCCCACCTGGAATACTGTATCCAAACATGAGGTCCTCAGCACAAGAAAGATGTGGACCTATTAGAGAAGTTTCAGGGGAGGGCCTCGAAGATGACCAGAAGGCTGGAGCACATCTCATATGAAAACAGGCTGAGAGAGCTGGGGTTGTTCAGCCTGAAGAAGAGAAGGTTCAGGGCATACCTCGCTGCAGCCTTTCCATACTTGAAGGGGGCTTATAAAAAGGAGGGAGAAAGATTTTTTGCACAGACAGTGACAGAACTAGGGGCAGCACTTTTAACCTGAGAGAGGGCCCAGATTAGATGTTATGAAGAAATTCTTTAGAGGGTAGTGAAGCACTGGAACATGTTGTCCAGAGAAGATGTTGATGCTCCATCCTCAGAAGTCTTCAAGGCCATGTTGAATGGTGTTCTGAGCAACCTGGTCTACCGAATGACCACCCTGCTCATGGCAGGGGAGTTGTAACTAGAGGATCTTTTAGGTCCCTTTCAACCCTAAGACTTCTGTGATTCTCTATATACTAGGATACTTCATAAATTGCAAAATAAATTCCAATAGGACTTGAAAAGTGTTAGATGTTTTGATATGCTTATTTTAGCAATGATGAGGTTCAGAAGGAAAAAAACCCCAGTACTTCAACTTTAGTCATTGCATTTTAAGCATTCATTTTGTTTTAACCATTGCACAAAAAAAAAAAAAAAGCAAAGTATGGAAAGACAAGCTTGTACATTCCAGCTGATGAATGTGCTAAATAAAAAGATTCCATCTTGTATTGAATATTAACTACAAAGTTAACTAATGAAATAATCCTTTTCTTTGTGTGTGAATAAATGTAGATCTAGATAAACAGTGTCCTTCTAAAGGAAAGTAAATACAGTGCCTATTCAGCTGTGGAAATACTTTCTAAGGGTAGGTATATATGTTCATACAGTCAGATCTGTTTACTGTAAGGACAACATGTATTTTTCCCATGCTAGACTATGTAAATGCCTAAACAGCAGTTAAATACTGGATCTCCTGTTTAATGAAGCCATGGGACATTTATAAATAACTAATCATAGAAATTTATAGACTTGTGACAGCACACTCTATACTTTCATAGGGTTCCAAAGGCTTGAATGCTTATTTGAGTGGTTGAATGTCTTAACTACTTTTTTTACCACATACTTAGAAGAGTCCACCTGCCTGAAACTCTTTGAAAATTTAAGAAAAATTTATGTTCACCTGCTTTGCAACATATTATATTCCCACTCATTTTGGAAATAAGATTATTTTGTATAATTCTAGTAAGAATATTTTCATGGAAAGTCATAATTAAGATAAATAATATTTGGAAAAGTCTGACTTTCATTTCTTGGACTGAGCAATAAAATAAACAATATGGCTATATTTTTACATTTGTGGTAATTTAGGATGATGATTTCAGGGCCTATTTTATTTTCATACTGTCTCAGAACCTAACTCTATTGTTAAGATGAGACATATTGCTGTATAATTCAAGAGCCGGAGATAATCCCAGTTAATTATCATATGGGTTCATTAGAAGCTTGTATGTGATTCTGAATATATGAAAACTAACTCATTTTAAATCAAAATAACATGCTTTTTATTATTATAAATATCCACATATATGTTATTTATTCTTAATAGCATCTCTGATTATACCAAAAGTATGAGAATTTTTTTATATTGTTATATTGTCAGTCAAAATCAAATGCCAGCTATACTAGCTACAACTAAAAATCACAAGTTCACCAAAGGAGAACCTGAGAGCTCAAATTGCAGCAGTTGCCTTTCTGGTGGCAGCAAAAATATTTGACGCTTTGTGGACCAATGTCACTGACTATCACATTCTTTGATAACTGTGTTATGATTTTAAAAGTCTGAGTGAACTTTAAGGCTCCACTACCCTTCTTCCTAGAATTGTGCAATAAATTTATTCTGAATCTTTTTTTCTCCTTTTCTTGTTTTGCAGGTTTTTTTGTTTGCTTATGGTGTGCTATATCCATGCATCACTTAAGCTATCTGTACCTCATGTGTTTTGCTAAAACATAGGTATTTGACTTCCAGGTGAACACAGTTGTACATAAGGCATTTGTGTGTTTGCGTTTCTTTCTGAAGATCTTTCTCTACTCCTTTTCTCTCTAGTTATAAAAGATAAAAAAAAGAATTAAAAAAGAATTAAAAAGAAGGAGTATCTAAATGGCTTCACAAATAAGAGAAGCTAAGAATAAGACATTTTTCACCAGAATAAAATATTTAAATTCATTCAGGATGTGAATTTATGTGAGAGGGAGATTAAGTTATATTTTGTTCTTTGTACTCTTTGTCTTTTATCACTGCTGATTGTTTGACGTTTTGTATTCACTGTGACATATCAATGACAAAGTGTTGGGTACAGTAAATGTATGCAGACCTTATCCTGAAATACTCCCTGATTCAAAATGCCCTTTGAGTTCAATGGTATTCCCAAACACCAATACAAATATTTAACAAGAATCCATATATTTAACTAATAAATATCATATCACTGTTTTCTTAGAGAAAATTAGGAATGCAATATTACAATATGAATACTATCTGAGGTCCCTCTGCGCTTTTTTCAAGCAGATTACTTCTAGGCAGACAAAAGCAGATGTACAAAATAAAGGAAAGGTAAAAGTATAGTGCTGCCCTGAGCCTCAATAAGATTTTTGGATTATTTTTAAACTGCCTCTTGAAGTTTTGTGCTGTATCAAGGGACACTTAACCTTTTTTTTTCCCCAATATAAGTTCTTTCTTTTTTTGTTCTCTTTTCCCCTGCAGTTTCCAAATGTATTTTAGGCTTTCACGGAAGATATCTGGTCTAAAAGAAGCTGAGAAAGAATATGGAAAAACTGCGTTATTGTGCTCTGGCCAGCTACATTAGAACTTTCAACCATGTTTATATAGAACAAAGTAATTGTGCTCCTTATGTTTATTAGGTCCCTTTTTCTTTTTTTTTTTAAAGTGATTATATATTTCTTGACACAATGGTGGCACTTAGTGCCACTTCTTGTCCATTCCTCAAATAGAATTTCTTCAGAAGAGCTGTGCCCTCATCATTCCAGCAACTTCTTGTTTTCTGGCACTAATATGAAATATGTTTTTGATAGAGGCAGTGTAAAGATTCAGTAATTATGAGTACTCTTAAGTTGTAAGTCCTTTAGATGTTCAGATAATTTTATCAATGCTTAATATTTAAATGTGAAAAATATAATGATTGATAACCTGCTATATGAAAACCAAACTAGAAGGAGGGCTGGGAGATGAGTATGGCCCTGAGGAGAGCTGTCCCCAGATGTTGCTTCGGTACCCAAGCCTTCATGAGATCCAAACTTCTGCTTGGAAAACAGGGAATAACAGATGCTGGGAAAACAAGCCCAACTGAAATATTTCATATTTATAATCCAAATGGCAATGGTAATTATACCATAGTAAAAGTGACATAACATTAAGTAAACTCTTTACTTCCTGTAGGAAAAAAGTAAGATAGAAGAGCCATAGTACCTGCTTTATCTGTAATCTTCACGTGTCCCTTCCAAATAAGAAATGCTGTAGGATATGTTGTGCTGGTGCAGGGCAGTTGTGGTGGTTGCTCTCAGGGGTGAGTGGTGGTGGTGGTTGTTGTTGTTGTTATTGTTGTTTCTGGGGGGGTTGTCAGTTTTGGTTTGTTTTTAACTCTGGAAATAATGGAGCAATAGAGACACCTACTGGTGTTTTTGCAATATTGAAAATTAATAAGTCTCTTGGGAAAACACTAAAATATTTAGTGTATATTAAACTATTTTGCTTCCTATTGTAGGGTTTGAGATTAAAAAAAAAGGACATGAATCTAGGGAATAAAAAAGTCACTGTTCACATTAAATTCATAATGTTCCAGATATGCAATGTCCTCCTGAAATTCCTACTTTTTTGAACAGAATATATTCAATTTATGAGTTCTTAATGAAATTAGACTTTACATTAAGAGCATATAATCCTTTTATTTCTTCATGTACAAGTTAAATGGTAGGTGACCAGATATATATTGACTATAGTGGCGGATAAACTCATTATAATGCACCTAGACTCTTTTTAATGCCTAATGCAATCCTCCATTTTTTCCAGTTATTGATTTAACTTTTAAAAATAGTAGTAAAATCCTGTGTTTTCCTTTCATTATTGGAAAAAAAACCCATACTGAAATACTTAGCCTCTGCTTCTATTTACTTTTATGAATTACTGACAGTGCTTGAGAGAAAGAGCTTAGTTTTTATAAATACAACTTTTTGAAAGATGTGGATGAATACCACATTGAATGAGCCTGAAATAAATGTTAGATGTTTCCTAAGCGATTGGTGTCTTTCATGTAACAGACAGAAGGCCATTTTGATCACTGTTCTCAAATGTTTGGTTTTTTAAAGTTCAAGAAAAAACCCCATTTTTTTTGTGATACTTGGCTACCTGGCTTTTACTCAATTAAAACCACAAACTGATTATGTACTAATTATGATTCAGAACATTTCCCAGAGGGAGTAGAGGTACAAATCTGATCTAATATGGTGTGACAGCTGGCTGCTATTCCTTTCTTATTATTAACCTCAGTTCTCAAGATGGTCTGTGCCATAGCTTGTTTTATCCCGGGAAAAAAAGAACACTGGGAAAATTTGGAGAAAAAGTAATATCCTTGAATTGACCAGAGTCCCAGTCCTACATTAGAGATACCTGGTTTTACCACAAATTATTGCACTACATTCTGAGAATAAAGAGACTGAAGGGAGCCTGTTAAATCCTCATATTGATCACTGGTTCTGAATACATTCCGTTTGATAGAAAATAATTTTATAAAGAATGTGTTATTTATTATTGTCTCTTTGTACTTGACCCTGGTGAGACTGCATCTCAAGTACTGAGTTCAGTTTTGGGCCCCTCACACTGTGGTGCTGGAGGGTGTCCAGAGAAGGGCAATGACGCTGCTAAAATGTCGAAAGCACAAGTCTTATGAGGAGCAGCCAGGGGAGCTGGGGTTGTTTAGCCTGGAGAAAAGGAGGCTCAGGAGACACCTTCTCACTCTCTACATCTCCCTGAAAGGAGGCTGTGGTGAGGTGGGGGTCAGACATTTCTCTTAAGTAGTAAGTGGTATGACAAGATGCAATTGTCTCAATTCACACCAGGAGAAGTTTAGATTTGATATTAGGAAAAATTTATTCACTGAAAGGATTGTCAAGCATTGGAACAGACTGCCCAGGAAAGTGGAGGAGTCAACATCCCTGGAGGTAGACTTGACAGTGCTGGGTTGATGGTTCTACTCAACCTATGAGGTTTTTTCCAACCTAAATGATTCTATTATTCTATGATAAAACAACTGTCTATCTAACAATTTGTGATTAGAGATTATGCTAATTTAAGTGAATCTTAATAACTCCTTCCTGTTCTGAACATTTTCAGGCTTCTAAGAGGCAGTGACCTCAAATAGAAGTTTTCCCATTAATGCAGTGTTTATTGCAACTCTACTTGGTTATTTATTTAAAGAAAATTTTCTTCAAGATCTCTATGAAAGTTGTATATGAAAATTTATTGAGAGATAATAAAAGACAGTATGTCATATGACATAGTCACATGTTTTCTACAGAAAGTGTTTCTAGTATTAAAAATAATTATGTCCAAACTCAGTGGAGATAGTCTATACTGTGGTGAATTAGTCACATGATATAGCATTTGATGAAAGGTTTCTCCTGCATCTGATATGGTCCTCCTGTGGCCCTAAGCAATAATATGTGTACAGGTGTGTACGTGTACAGTGTCTGCAATAAGTGGGCGGCTGTGTTACAGCCCACCAGCGGGACTCACGGGGCAGAGCAATATTCTGCCTGCCTTTCACATGCAGTGAAAAGAGAGAGCGGTCCTTCACCTGCTGAAAGGGACCTAGAGACCTGTGCAGGGTAAAGACATACAGCCTGGTGGATATGGTTCACTAGAACCCTCAGGTCTGAACCATCTCCATAAGCATCCTGAAGTCTCATTTTGAAGGAAACTGGTTGGGGTGTACCAAACGAGGGTCAGACACAGCATTATGTAATATAGCCAAGTGAAGGCCCAAGACTCAGGAGTGAACTAGGTAGATAAATAATCACACAGTGAAGATGCCATTCAAACAAACTGTGTGAATTTATAAATTTAGTCTCTCTACACCATGATCATATCAGGCGAAAACACTAGAAACTATTCCAGTTTCCATAGCACTCTTTTTTCCATGTCTTAAATGTTCAGCAGCTGTGAGCAAGGCATTTCTACCTGTAATTTCTATATTATTTGCTTTGACTTTCTTGATGCTCAGTAAAATCACTGAAGTAACCTTTTTGAGTACTGATCTTGAACATACTCAAGTCAGAGTAAACAAGTATGCTGCATCTCTGGTAGGAAAGATAAGCTTTCAAATAGAAAAAAGAATTCAGGAGGTCACGAAAGGGATTTTTGTATCTCACTTGTTCGTAAACTGACTTTGACTTGGCCATCAAAACCCACCAACCAGTTGTTGTCAGACAGTACTGCATTTCATCTTGTGATCTCTTAAGGAGTCAGTCACCCCTTTTCCAACCTCATCCTTGCACCCCAGCCTTGCACCACAGCATGGCAACTACAGTATTTCTACAAAATTTGTGACCCAGCTTCAGTCTTCTCCTTACAAATGAGAAGTAGTATCATCTTCTGCCTGTGGGATAGCACCTCTGAGGTTGGATTTCAGTTTAGCATCATTTCACTTCACTTGTGCTTTCATCCATTAATAAAGGGAAATTATTAGACAACAGAAAGAAGTAAATTTTCGGTAATTTTTCCAGAGCTGAAACCTCAATTGTCAAAGAGAAAGAAATATGAAGACTTGTAGAATACCAGCCATAGTCTCTGTCAGAGCCTGTTTAAAAATATAACTGTTATTATTTATGATTATGTATTTTACAGCTATTAGTTATGCCATTGCTTTTACTATAAGGACCAAGGACAGAGTTTTACACAATACTAGATTTCATATATAAATATATATTTTCATATTGTCCACATGTGAAGAAGTCTCAGAAGTCTTTTGTTGTCAAAATCAATGATTCAGCACTCAGAAAACTATGAAATTTCCTTTTCCCATCAGATTTCTATCAATTACAAAGATATTTTTTCCAGGAAAAAGTGTGTATAATCCTATGCTATTGAATTTGCAACAGTCATATATTCATTGGTGCATTTGAATATTGGTGGTTAAAACAGAAAAAAAAATTAATAATAACACATGTTCTATAAAAAATCATCTTTCCTTCTTTTTGAAATGCTGATTTCTGAAGACATTTAGATGCATTCTTGTTCTAGGCTGTGAAAAAAAATATTTTTCAGGAAATTGCATATAGAATTATACCTGAAATTTACAGAAGGTAGTAGGAATCTCAGTTAAAAAAGAAATTAGATATGGTAATAAAAGAGTCTGCAAGTCTCATTAATCTGTAGCTACTGATGTTTCACATCATCTCTTCAGAACAAGAGACAGAGATAACTTTTGTGTCTCAACTCATATATTATTTGACCATGCATGATATATCTGAGAACACTCATATACATCATTCAGTTTTCAGAGCAATGGTCTGTGAACTACATAAGACGTTATGAGCATCTAGCAAAGATCACTGTTTCATATCAACTCTTCTATTCCACAAGGCTATTTGCATTTGTTAAATGAAACATTTTAGGATATCAACTATAAATAGAAAAAAAATTACTAGTCTTCAGTTAAAGATTTCTTCCAAATTTCTGAGGCATTATTCATTATTTGTCAGTGATTTTGATTTTCTTTGGTCTGCATCATAAAAGTATGAGTTTATAAATCATGGAGAAATATAACATTCACATACCTAAGATCACTTTTTTCTATCTAGCCTCTATTTCTCTGTTCTTAATTTTTCTTTTTTTTTTTTTGTTCCTGCTGCTATGTTCAGCATTACCAGTAGTAGACTGGTCGATTTTACAATTGGCAACAATGAATTTGGGAAGAAACGGTTTCAAGGGAGTCTCTCAGATAATGAAATCCAGTCTGTTTCTTTACAAGTAACCAGCAAATAGGAATTTTGTTAGGAATGTTCTCCAGAAAACACAGGATATATTCTGCCACCTTTCTTGATGCATAAAAAAATTCCCTGTACCCTGGAGACAACTGAAAGACCTACAGTAAAGCACCAGAAACCACACTACACTGTAGGAAGAGAGCAGAAATCTTATGAGCCTCAGAAGCATCCTAAAATCTCAGAATGCAATCTCTTAAAAAAAACTTCAAGGTAATTTTAGGATATGTACAAAATCTGTGCTACAGAAGAGGGCAAAGACCCAAGTGGTAATCTGAGCTGTGGATTAACAATTTTCTTTTTTATTTCAGAAGAGCAATCCAATGAAGATGGAAAGAGTAATCAGATCAAATGTATACATGTTGTTACTAAGCCTGACTAATAACCAGTTCCTGGGGAAAAAGGAAAATAAAAACACACAAGAAAGAAAAAAAAAAATAGCCTTAGGGTCAGAGAACTTGAGAACTCCTCCTTTTTTTCTTGCTTGATGCTGACAATCACACTGATAGATAATTTAAGATTCAGGATTACTGTACAATTGAAAAGATATAGTCTCTTTGTCAAACCTTAGACATAATAAAACATTGTATATATGAAAATTCAAAGGAGAAACTCTTTATTTGTTCCCTCACTTACTGAAATATAACTTCAGGTATCTCTTCCATAAGCTTATCACGAGTGCTCCTGCCACAATTTTGTGACCAAATCTACCCATTTGTTTCAGATGCTTTTCATAGCAAAAAATTGCCTTTTAAATTCTGTAACTTACTCTTCTGAAAAGAGAGTAAGCTGTAATAACTACAGTTTCTGAAGCTTTAGAGAACATTGTAACTCTTATCAAGGTCAAAGTATAAGAGCCCTTGATTTCTTATCCTATCCTTTTTGCTTTTATACGTCACAGAGGCACAGGAATCCACTGGGGGGTTGAAAAGAGATGCTGCCAGTCAAGGAATTGAATGCTGTGTTTTAAATGGTGTGTGTAGAATCTCTTCCCAAACTGCTGAACACACTGGATGTGGTTGATTTAGAGGCCAGACATTTTTTTTAAATTATATTTTATTTTTTGCTTCAATAAAAAAGAGGTGATATGAAGGCTTATCTTTGCTGCTGAAAATGGATCATAATGTTCTTACAGCTTTCCTTTAAGCATAAGGTTGGGTGTTGAGCAATAACTGCCAACAGACATTTCCAAATTAGCAACTTCTTACTGAGAAATTGCCTTTCAGACATCAGTGTTTAAAGTCCATGTAATAGGTACAAATTTTTTTTAAAAAGCTGTGTATATCAGAGATCATTAATTCAAAGTCGCTAACATTAATAATAAGAAACTAACAGGTATTTAACTTCCTTAATTTAAATTAAATATCTATTTGTCCCTCAGCTTCCTTTACGTGTGACTCTACATGTACTACTAAAGTCAAACAGCAGCACAGAACCAAAGAGAAGCACCTGAAGCCTGGAGCATTTGATGATGCAGGTAATGATGACGATTAAAAATAAAGACACAGCTGTCACTTGAAGAATTGCTTGAATTTTTGAGACTTCTACTATGCAGTTCATGTAGCCTCACAAAGTTACCATATGGTTACCTCTTGGGGCATGTCTACACAAATTGGTTTATCTAAAACTGAGATGCATTGAAGCAAAAGCTGCAGTGTAAGTGCTCTGATGCAATTGCATCTGAGATAACTGCCAAAGCATGCTACTTCTCAAATTGTTACTTCTACATGAGGGAAATTTATCTCAAAGCATGTGCTCAACCATGGTGCACGAGTTTGTTATGTTTTTTGAGCTGCTGCCGTGTCCTGTGAACTGTGGGATTGTTCTTGCTGCAGAAAAGGGAAAATACTCGAATTATCCTACTCTTTTAGATTGAAATTATATTCCCATTCTTGTTCATGTCATAAGCTTCAAAATTCCTAAGTGAGAAAGTTTCTTTATAGAGTTCTTGTGGGAGTCTGTAGGACAGCTGAGAAATACACAAAAATTTTCAGGAAATGTGGTTTTAAGAACAACGTGAAAAGAAAGGGTGTAAGGATTTCTTTTCTCTGTATTTAGAATTCAGCTACCATGTGTACCACATCCTTGCACTTAGTATCTGATTAACAGATAGATCTGAGTAATGAACAAACAAGCAGCTGTCAGGTGACAGTGCAGTGCACCTTCAGGAGATGATTATTTAGCAGGCAGCTAGGCAGTGTCCAGAATTAGTGCTCAATGCAATAACTGTTAGAGGAAAACTGAGCATTTTGCTGAAATCTGGGAGACAGAGACAGAACAGTGTGACTATCCGGGGAGTAGCTTGCCTGTATGTGACATCTCCTGGGGGCATATTATCTTCTGTGCTTTTTACTTCACAGAAGAGTGAATATGTTGTCTATAGGAAGGTACATTAGTATGCTGTACCTGCCTACATGACTTCAAAAATTTTGATAACAGCATATTAACATATTTTTCAAGGAGGTCAGTAGATTTTCAGAATTTGTTTCTCTGCATCACTGAGGGATCTTATTTAGGTGTAGAGAGATCTCAAGTCTCTGTGAAGGGCTTGTTATGCATTTCACATGAAACATTTTTGTATCATAGGAGAAATCAAGGCTTCCTGTCAGGAAAAGAAAAGAAACTCTTTGCCTTTCAATGGAAAAAACAAAAAAAAGTCCCAACCCAAAACAAAAAATCAATATGTGTAATTGAATAAAAATACAGTTATTAATATTTGTCCAAATAAGACATAAACACAAAAATTCAGTTCTCTTATTCATTCTACAAGAGTGATTTACTCTTTCTCTAGGTTCAGGTAGATTCCTTGTTTGTGCTAAAGAGGAAACATAGTGCTTTATCAAGTTAGACTTCTGTAAGAAAAAAAAACTGAATAGAATAAGTCAGAAGCTGGAGTTAAGGAATCATTTCCCTAAAAAACCCAAGGATTAAAGCAGTAGTGAAATATGCAGGCAGTCTGTGTAGGCTGACATGAGCTAGAGCATCTCAAAGGCACACAGTTTGCCGTATAAACAGTTTTCTTTGTCAGGTAGGACTCTGGAGACCAAAGCCTGCTTCCATTCTGTGGGGCTCACAAGAGTGATATAGGAAGAATTGAAATAAGAAAAGACAGATGATGGATAAACACTTTGAACACACTTTTGAGGTATACTTATTTTTCATAATCCTGCTCCCCAGCTTCATGTTTTTATCCTCATCAATCCTTCATCTTCCAGTCAGAATGTGTCTAATTAAAATGAGGTCCTGTATATCCCTGTTCCACAAAATGAAAAAGTAAAGATATCTTCAGAGGGTTATTTTGACTTGGGACACAGCCATCAGTTTGAAAGCTAGTGAAAGACAGTTTCAGCCTGTAATCTAAGATTGTTTGGTAACATTTTCGAAATTTGAAATTCCATTTTACATTCCCCTTATTCTGTATTATAGATCTTTCAATGTTGTGACAGTAATTTTGTAGTGAGATAGAGACATGTATGAAGGGCAGCAATAAGCTCAATATGTCTGTGCTTTTGGTTTTCCTGTCAGTTTATGCTGTAGATAATGCTCATATTCATTTCATTGCAAGATTGCAAACAACACTGATAAGGGATTTAAGGGTAATGACCTTGAAGATTTATTGTTTCGTTCAATTTATAGCATTGTTGATTTTGAAAGACACAATATTTTAGTGGTAAATCACTAAATTTTCACAAACTTCTTGGATTAATAACTATTGCTACTTTGGTTTTTATTACTTACTTTGTCGAATAGCTATGCCAAAGAGTCTGCTTTGCTAATGTTTCACATCCAAAGAAATACTCTACACCCAAATTTGTGTGTTTTTCCCTGTGTCAGTCTTGCTTATGTCTTCAGACTGAATTTTGAATGTGACATATGAGACGAGGCAACTCACCATAAGGATTGGAAAAGTACAGCAATATGTTCAGCCATGTTCTAGATGTATCCTGATGGTTGCTGGTACCAATAACTTTACTCAGATATAAAACTTTACAAGTACAATGTTGGAATGGAAGAGTGACAGATGAATTCAGTTTTAGATTGAAAGGCATCTATTGAGAGCAGTTACATGTTACATGCAATTTATTCTACTGTAATTTGCTGCTGAAAGGGGCATTTTGCTGTCTTCCACCTACTGCTACTTCCTAACTTTTATTGCCACCCTTGCAACTATTTAAATGGCATGACATCTGGAGAGTCAACCTGGCCTGTTTCAAAAGTAACAAATTAAAATTAGTTCTGTTGGATTAAGAAACTTAATATCAGAGAAAATCCAGAGTTGGAAGGGACCTCTGAGTATCACTGCGTCCAACTTCTGACTTGTCTGGCTCACCCATGTCATACTTGTTTGATGCAATGCAAGTGATAGGGGAGGGATGTGCAATCTATTTGGGAATCAGGAGCAGTTTGCACCTTTTGAAAAGTTTTATCAGCTTTATCAGTTTTATCTCCACAAAACTTTCCTGCATCTTATTTGGGCTAGAGAATAGAATAGAATAGAATAGAATAGAATAGAATAGAATAGAATAGAATAGAATAGGTCCTTCTGGTTGGAAGGAACTTTAAGTTGGAAGTTCTGTTCCAACTGCCTGACTAATTAATAATTGACAAAAGGTTAAGGCATATTATTAAAAGTATTGTCCAAATGCCTCTTAAACACTGACTGTGTTGGGTTTTCGACCACCTCTGTAGGGCTGACCATCTCTAGAGGAAGCCTGCTCGCCTCAAAGTGAGGCAGCACCAAGGCTGAATACAGTGGGATAATCACCACTTTTGACCAGGCTGTCATGCTGTGTTTGATGCACTCCAGGATGCAGTTTGCCCTCTGGGCTGCCAGGGCACACTGCTGACTTCTATTGAGCCTGCTACCCTACATGCAGCACCCCCAGATCCCTCTCTGCAGGGCTGCTCCCCAGTCAGTCTCCCAGTTTATACTTGTGCCCAGTGTTATTCCCTCCTAGGTTCAGAATCCACCATTTGCTCTGTCAAATTTTGTGGAATTCATTTCCATTAATCATAGCCCAGCTGGACAACTTGACTAGAAGGATGCTGTCAGGGACAGTGTTAAAGGTCTTACTAAAATCCAGAAAACTACATCCACTGCTCTCTCTTCATCCACTACATGGGTGACCATACCATTGTAGGATATCAACACAGGTCCAATGTTTTCTTTAGACCACCTCTTACTAATAATATACTTAATAAAACACTTATTACCTGAAGCAACACTTGTCAGTCTCAACCCTAACTGAGATTTGGCCTTTCAAGTCTTCTCCCTGCATGAACGAACCACAACTTTGCACTCTTCCTGTGAAGTATGGCCTTGCTTCCTTTGCTTCTATAGACCATACAGTTTCTTTTTCCTCCTGAGCTTCACAAAGTCTTTAGTGGTCAGCCAAGCTGATTCTGAGCCCTGCCTGTTTGACTTATGACACAATGAAATTGACTGCTCCTGTGCTTCTAAAAGTGGTTCTTAAAGACAGACCAGCACTTGTGGACTCCTAAGCCCTCAAAAGCATATTCCCAGGGTACTCTCTTAAATAGCTCCCTGAATAGCAATAGCTTGAAGTTTGCTCTACTGAAGTTCAGGGTGGCAACTCTGCTGTCCTGTAAGTAAATGGAAATTTCCTGTTTTGGCAGATAGAATGAATCTTTTGGCTAAAATTAACCACATAATAATAAAAGGGTACTAAGCAAAATCAGTGAGAATGTCTGCAATTGTATGTCAGATGTTAAGACAGCATTATTATTCTATTTAAAACAATGTACATACACTTTGGACTGGCAATAAAATGGCTGAAATGGACTGGCAACAGTCTTGGTCTGCCCTTTGTCTTCTCAGGATTTGGTCCTCTCTTGCTAATCAGCACTGAGAGAGGAAGCTCTGTGCATTTCATAACAGTGAGATATTTCTCTTACTTTTACTACATATTTTTAATTATTTATCCATATAGTACTATAAAAGAGTGAAACATAAGATGTGTAACTGAAAATGGACACCCTGCTCAGAAGTCGTAGGACCCAAATTAAAGTGCTGCAAAGACCAAGAACTAAAGGTCTTTATTGACCAGATGGTTTGATGGGAACATACAACATCAGCAGGTAAGAACTGTCACTACATACATTTCTTCTGACCTGGGATGGCTTTTTTTTCATTTGTGTGTATTTTATCTTCAAGTGTAAATGTTAATATCTGAATGTTACAATTCATTGGACAGTATGACATTGATTAACACCACTTTAGTAGTGGGTTTTCACTTGTATATTACTGCTATGGTAATATGTTCCAAAATTTCTGCTCACTAAGGGAATAAAAGAAAAATAATTAAGGTGGCAACATAAACACACACGATCTATTTGCAGCTAAGAAGATCGTAAACATTTTTGCATGAACAGGGTTAGAAAAACTGTGTTTGAAACAATCTCCACTAAAACATTCTTACTATGGTAGCTAAAATAGTATTTTATACAAGTAAATTCTCAAAAGTAAATATCAAATAGTAACTTAGTTGTTACCAAGGAAAACCAAGTGAACAAGAACAATATTTGTCTAATTTTCATCAGATCATATTTCTCATCTAATGATTTTTGTTGCTGTTCTCTTAAATACAATGAGATTAAATTGAAAAATGGTGTACAGATCAAAATAAGAGTTCATCTTTCTTTAAATTTATGCTGTGGGGTTTTGTTCCACCACATGAAGCCTACCAAGAACTCAGTGAGCAGTAACATTTAACCTTTAAAATAAATTATCATTGAATTGTATTAATATTAAAAATGCCTTTTATGCGCAAGGTACTTGGAATTCAGATTTTTAAAAGTAGTGGAAGTACAAGAGAAAATCAGAAAATAATCTATGACCATACTTTCTTTGCAACTTAAGTAAAAAGACAAAAACCCTGGGAATGTTGTGCATTTGTAATTTTTCTCCATTAAAAAAATATGTCGATATACTATACCAATAAAATTAGAATACAAATGCTATAAGTTTCAATGTAGATTGCTTAAAATATATAGTTGTTTAACAACATTTTTGTTGGTGAAGCATATCCTTAGATTAAGTTTTAGGGGCTTTACTTTCTTGTTCATTTTCCCTTGAATAACCTGAACTTTGAGAAAAATGTTCTGGTCCCACTGAAGGCAATGTGAGCTGTTGCAAAGCAACGGGAGCTGCTACCCTACAGCTCTGTAATGAGTTCAGTGCAGCTGAAACTCTGCATCTCCCTGAGTCTCAGTGAGGTCAGTGGCACTTCAGGTCAATGCAATGGACCACTAGTACAAAGGATATTTCAAGATAATTCCCAAAACATCATCCCTGCAGAGAAACTCAGATATACTTAACTTTAATGCTGACTTCAACAGGACAAAAATATTTATAAGCTTGCATGACTTTGCATCAGGTTCAGGAGAGAAAATAGCGCATCTGTAAGAAATTCTGCTTTTACAATATAGAATCTAAAGATAAATATTTTTTTGAAGTAAGAAAATGTATATTTCCAGTGTTTTAGTACATATTTAGGCAGACCACACAGGCCATACAAACACATATTTAGTTAAAATTTAATTAAGATGAAAATTATATACAAGAGTCTTGAATTCTTAATTCTGATGTCTGACACCAACACCACCAACCCCACAACAAAAGAAAAAATGAAAATCTAACCTAAAATAAACAGACCATCAATCACCTGATATGTCAAAATGTTTAGTCTTAGATTAAGATGAAGGGTAAAATTGTACTCATTGCTGTGTTATGTTTCAACTTAACTTAAAAGGAGCAATTGTTTCACATTAAACTTCTGTCATTTCTGTAAAAACTGAGCATATAAAAGATTAATGTGTTGCAAAACTCTATTACAAAATATGACCATGTTTGTAACACTGTCTTTCATGTCTCATATTAGTACGTTTAGCACACTGGCCTAGTTAGTCATAATTGCTTTTGTACGGAATACCATCAGATATGTTCTGGTATGGTGAGCGCATCATGCCCAAACGTGATGAGGCAGTGTGACAGCTAATAATGCTGAGCAGGGATTTCATCACACTTAATTTTGGCTCCCTAGTGAGATGTACAATTTAAAAGTTTCATCTCTTTCAGCTCCCTCTATAGCCAGCAAAGAGATATTGTCAGCTCCAGGTGGTGATGCAGTATGTCTATTCTCATTCCATGGCTACACTTGTCTGCTGAAGTCAGTGTGAATCTCTTCCCTCAGCTCTGTGTGGCAGCTTCTTCTGAAAAAAGAGAGTGACTGTAGGTCTATCTTGTATTTAACAGATCAAACAATAAGCAAAATAACTTTTTAAAATATGGATCATTTTGTTATGATTATTTTTAATTTACTACATTGTTTGTTTGGTTTTTGGTAGCAGGTGATTTGACCACACAGATACATTTGAAGAGTTTAGGTTCAGATCTACTAGGAAAGTTTAAGTGTTTCTTTACTTTAAAACTGGTTTGTTTTTTTTCTTTATTCTCTTTCATACTGTCATTGATCTCCTGGTTTCAATGCTTAAAAGGAAAAAAAAAAAGGTATTATGTATACCCTTGTTTACCAAGCTGAATTTTACATGAGAAATTTCACTGTAAGACAAGACTAACACCTACTCAGTGAGCTGTAGAGATGTCAGGAAAGTCAATAAGGCTGTTTTGTCATATTTTGAGTTTTGTTAAGACAATAAATTCAGTGGAAGCTAACATCCCTGGGACTATCAATACAGTACTCTTTGCAAACCTGGGGGCATCTACTAAGAACAGTTTAGGTCTGGAGCTTTGTTTTCAGATATTTGAGCATGGCACCTAGCATAATATGCCTCTGGTTTAAAGAAATTCATGAGATGTGTATCAGTAAAGTATTATTTCTTGTCATGGTCTGAGGGCATGGCCATCCCTTGCGACTTTATTTACCCAAGCCTGATTATGGAAAGGGAAAAATATCACACAGAGGGGGCACTAGGTAAAAAGGAAAGTTATAAAAGGCAAAATTACTTTTCTTCAGTGAGACTTTGGTTTGCATTCAACAACTGATTGCAAATTTGGTACATTGTTATAATCATGCTACACAAAAAAGTGTAGAAGTAGAATATATCAAAGCCCTGAAAAAATTCACCTTTATATTTGAGATATAGAAATTCCTGTAGAACAAATTAAGTTTCAGACAAATTTAAGTATTTTTAAAAAATAACGGTGTAATGAGTGAAGTTCATGCTTTCAGAAATGAATTTATTTTAGGCTATAGATGAAATAAAGAGAATGTAAAATTTAAACATACGTGAGCATGTACACATACTTGTCTCCTTGAGAGAGTGATACTGGAGCTATACAAACAGAAGCCATTTGATAATATTGTCCTCTAGGCTCATCATACACTGAAATTTATGTGAATAAAACTTCATTCATAAACTTGGATTTACTCCTGAATTCTATTTGTACTAGTGAAAAGAGAATCAGATCAGTTGATTTTGTGACAAACTGCTAATGTTAATGATTCTTTAAAGGTGTTCTGCTTTTAAAGGAATGTAAGGGTTGATTGCTTTCATACTGCATACTCACTGTTTCCTTCTGTCCTTGACCTTTATCTGAGAGACAAAATTTCAGGACGACTTGGTAAGAGACTTTTCAGGCAAGCATGCACCTGGTACTTTGCAATTTTCCTTGATTTATATTTCACAGGGAAAAAAAAAAGAGATTCACAAGAAGAATCAGAAAGTGAATAGTGCCCATGCAATGCAAAATCTCTTACTGGTAGGAAAAAAGGACTCCAGTTTCAGACTTGTCTGCCTGTGACCATATGCAAGTAAGTCACCAACATGGAAATGAGTCATCTGCAAGTCTGTCTATCTCTCTCAAGGACTTGGTTAAGCCGTAACTGTACTTAGGTTAAGCTATTTGTTCCTCTGTTGAATGAGCTTCAACCTCTAGGAATGAATTCCCATTAATTTTGCAGTCTTGTTTTTTTTAAATTTGCCCCTAAAAGTCAAGAGAAAAAGTTCCTTAGAATTCTTGCATATTTTCCCAACATATTTTCATTCCTTCCTTTCATTATGTTTAAGAGTAATATTCTTTTACCTTTGTCCAAATCACTATAACTCTTTGTACACTTAAATACACAACTTCTGTTGTTGCTGGTTTTTTAAGAATTGCCCATGGGTTTGGGTTTTTTGTAAGGATGTAAATATACTATGAATTTTCGTCACAAGTGAATGTATAAAATAATTAAAGGTTAACCCCCTTACTCAAGAAATGTGTCAAGTCTTTTAAGTATAATTGCTTCATAGAAAATTACCAAATAATGCTTTAAATACATAATTTAGAGTAGAAAAAGGTATAATTAAACTTGATAACTTGAATGCATTACGTATAGGATATATTGACTTGGTCAGCGTAATACAAGAAATTCTTTACATACTTGTCTGTGATTGAGTACTGCTGCTGAATTACTAACAGAATGAGTGGAAGATTTAAAGAAATTAAGTAAAAAACAACAAGTATTACAGATAATGTGAACAGACGAAAAATCACAGTTTACCACAAGAGGAAAACCATGCATAAGAATAGATACACGGCAACGGTCAGAGCCGAAACAGTAGCAATAATATTTCTCATTTAGGAGATGTGTTACAAGCCACAATTATCTTTGATAATCCTAAAGAGTCGGAGTGTAGTAATTGAAAGCTAATAATGATCTTGATGTGAACACTTCACACTAACAAAGCAATACATCCAAGAATGTAAATTTCGTCCCAGTGAACAGAAATGTTAAGACTAGTGGTACTTTAATGGACAGCTAAAGAAATACAGCTGTATCTTGCATATCTATGTCTTTTATATTGTTTCAGAGTGTTTAGAAGCCACTGCAGTGCAGTGTGGCAAACTTAACTTATTAATAGTGTAGTATTCACAATAATTTTTTTCTGTGAAGGAGCTGCTCTGCTACATTTCAGTGTGAAAATTGACACTGAGATTTTTTTTCAGTTACTTTTAATTTAGCTCAATAAATGTAATTATTTTTTTAGCTTGATCCATTCTTACCTCCTCGGTTTTCAATTTTTCTTCTTACTTTTATTCTGCTCTCCTTTTACTGCATGTTGTCTTCCAAATGTTTTTTGGGGTGTGTTCCAGTATCCACAGTGAGTCTCAGCTTTTAACTTCCTTCAGAACTGCTCTTTCATTTCAGCCCAACCACTAAAGCATTTGCAGGTTCTTTACCCATTCGGCACGGAAATATCTTGCTTTCACTTCAGAAATTTAATCTTCTCTGCCCTACAGATTGACTAAGCTCTCTACTTCCATTCAACTTTACAGAACCACAGAATTGTTAGGGTTTGAAGGGATCTCTGGAGATCATCCAGTCCAACCCCCCTGACAAGGCAGGGTCACCTAAAGCAGGTTACACGGGAGCACATCCAGGTTACTTTTGCATGTCTCCAGAGAGCGAGATTCCATGACCTCCCTGGGCAGCCTGTTCCAGTGCTCTGCCACCCTCAAGGTAAAGAAGTTCTTCCCCATGTTGAGGTGAAACTTCTTGTATTTTAACTTATGGCCTTTGCTCCTCATCCTGTCATTCAACACCACTGTAAAGAGTCTGGCACCATCCTCTTGGCACCTTTGAGATATTTATGTGTATTGACGAGATCCTCTCTCAGTCTGCTCTTCAGTAAATTAAAGAAGGCCAACTCCCTCAGTATCTCCTTATAACAGAGATGCTTCAGACCCCCCATCATCTTCGTGGCTCTCTGCTGGACCTTCTTTAGTAACTCCTTGTCTTTCTTGTACTGAGGAGCCCAGAAATGGCCACAGCACTCCAGAAGGAACATCACTGGGGCTGAGTAGAGGGGGAAGGTCCCTCCCTTGGCCTGCTGTCCACACTCTTCCAGATACACCTCAGGACACCATTGGCCCTCCTGGCAGCAAGGGCACACTCCAGGCTCATGGTCAACTTGTCATCCACCAAGACTCCCAGATCTTCCTCCACAGAGCTGCTTCCCTGGTAGGTCAGCCCCCAACCTCTGCTGGTACTTGATGTTATTCCTTCCCAGGTGCAGTACCCTATACTTGTCCTTGTTGAACTTCATTAGATTTCTTTCCACCAACACCTTCAACTTTTCAAGGTACTGCTGAATGGGTGTATCAGCCTTCAGCTGTACTTTCAGCTGTGTCAGCCGCGCTCCCATTTTCGTATCACCAGCCAACTTGTTGAGGGTACATTCAATCCCTTCATCCAGGTTACTGATAAACAAGTTGAATAAGACTGGACCCAGTACTGATCCCTGTGGAATGCCACTGACTACAGGCCTCCAGGAGGATTCTACTCCTCTGATCATGAACCTCTGAGTTCTGTCATTCAGCCTGTTCTTGATGCACCTCAGTGTCCATTCATCTAACACACATTTCCTGGACTTACTATGAGGATGTAATGGGAGACAATGCCAAAAGCCTTGCTGAAGTCGAGGTAGACAGCAACCACTGCTCTCATTGACCCATCAACCCATGCCATTATAGAAGGCTGTCACATTGGTCAGGCATGATTTCCCCTTGGAGAATCCATGCTGACTACTCCTGTGACCTTATTTTCTTCTACATTCTTGGTGATAACCTCCAGAATGACCTGTTCTGTTACCTTTCCAAGGGTTGAGGTTAGGCTGACTGGCCAGTAGTTTCCTAGGCCCTCATTCTTGTTTCTATACACTGTTGACCAGAACTGATTAATGGGGTTCCTCCCCTAGATGTTTACAGTTATAGTCTGATTTCTGTCTTTCACTCTTCACTAAAAGTGCTTGTAATGACCAAATCTTGAAGTCTTTCCTCAGCCATCATCTCTAAACCTTATTCCATGCAAATGTATTCTTAATGGTTTTGCTAAAATACTGATGCTAAGAGTGGCAAGTCAAGAACCATCTGTTATATTCACCCTCCTGTTTTATTTTGTGAAAACCCTTTAGATTTGGGGCTGGAATAAATAATAAGTTTTAGATATTATGTATGATTATTCTACATTAAGGTCTCATAAAAAAAAGTTCTGCAAGTTAGCTAATTACTGCATTTCTTTCATCATGGCATAAAGTGACCATAAATGTGCATTGCTTTAGAAAATTCATCCAAGAACCATACAACCGTAAGGATTTATGCAATCCTTTTGTGTTTGTGTGTTCAAGAAAAAGAGAAAATTTGGAACACATTTTTTAAGAAATACAGGAAGAATGGGTTTTTTTGGTCTCACATAATTGTATTTCAAGTTCATCATCAATCATCTCAAGTATTTCAAAATTAGAGAAACCTGGGGAACAATGACTTGTTATTGTTATCCTCTGAAACTGAGATAGGCTGGTAAAGCTATGTGTAATGTTTTGTCCCGTGTATTATACACATAAACATCCTTCAGATATGTCAATAAGCAGATAAAGAAGCAGAATGATATGTACATACTCTCCTATATGGAATGATCAGGACAAAGAACACTAGAAGTGTGCTGACTTTGTCAGTCCAGAGAAAGCCTAAATATACTGTTATCTCTGGAGTATACAGAGGACTATTTTAGGATGATTTCCAGTCATTTAAGTGGGAAAAATATCTCCAAGACTGGTGGTTTATATATGTTCTCTATATGTTTGAGGTTTGTTCACAGTCAGCCTACCAATCAAAAATGTGACCAGAAAATAAAGACAATATAGATTTTAGGTTATGTGACTAAATGCTCATCTCCACACACAGAAAGGAGCAGACAAAAAAGCCCAAGAAACAAAGAGAGCAAATGAGAGAAACAAGGAGACACAAAGAAAGAACAAAGAGAAAAAAAGAAAGAGAAATGAAGGAGAACTTGAAAACTCAATAAGCCATTACAGGAAAGTGATCAGACAGTGAAAAGCAGATTCCCACGCAGACTCGCAGAGAAGAGCAGAGGCAGAGGGCAGTGGCAGAACTTCAGAGACCCTGTCAGAGACATGAGATCCTATCCTGGACCCCCAGGGCTGTCCCAGAGAGCAACAGCTCTACAGGTCAAATGAAACCCAGCCCTGTGACTCCCTGGGGCAACACATATCCTGAGGAGTCCCTGCCCTGGGGTATGGCTTGGGGTATGGCATTCATTATGATGTGCCAGGGAAGGGCATTATGGCATTAGGCAAGACTTGTAATAGCATGTGTAGAGATAAGATAAGGTGAGGAAATTACCTTCTCCCTGAGAGAACTCTCTCTCCTGTGCATGTGTGCCTGTATGGGGGCTGGAGTGGGTCAGAGGGACCAGCCTGTTGTTTCTCTGAGGAGTCAGCATCTGCAGTGAGTGTGGATACAGAAGCCAGGGTGTGATCACCAACAGAGATCAAGCCAGACAATTCAGAAAAAAAGTGACACGTCCTAGGAGCCAGGGGTGTGAGTACGTCTCTTGGAGTGAGGCATTTGGACAACAGGGACCACAACAGTGTCAGTCCGACTGCCAGAGAGACAATGGGATCTGGTGGTAAATAGAGAGAGCCATGCACATGGGTGTGCAAATTGCAAACTCCCAAAAAACACTGCAACTGCCTGTCTATTTTAAAACTTGCTCCTTTAAATGCTGTAAGGTTTTCTTGACAATCGGGGAGAGAGATAATCTTCTGTCAAGATAAACCACAAGAACATGTTTCCATATTCCTTTGGGCAGATTCTCTGACTTAAATTTGGAGGACCACATCTAGTAAACTCCCTAAGGATGTGTTTACCACAGCTACTTGTAATGTGGTTAGATTTAGAATACATGAAGCATTAAGGCAATACAAGTTTCAGAATATTATAAAGTGCAGGGAAAAAAAGCAGCAGTAGCTTTATCTGATACAAGCAGAATTTGCAATGAGGAAGAAAACATCCTCAAAATGTCAATTAATGATGAGTCTTTCTTTAAGAGACAAAGATTTATCAGATCCTGAGTGAACTGTTGGTATGAATTTGGTTTTCTCTATTCCAGAAGAATATTTTAATCAAGATTAGATCTCAAGCTCTCTAGAGTAAAATTTATGCTTAACAGTTTTATAGACATTCCAGTAGACAGAAGAAACTGAAACAAAGGCTGACTGGTGTCTAGGGAGTAGGGAGATGAATCCTACTCAGAAAGAGAAAAATCCTTTATCTGCAGGTCGGTATCCATTTTGGGTGGATTATGGATTTTTAATTTTATTTTATGAAGAAAAAGTTAAATTATATTTATCATTTTATTTTACACTGTCTAGAAAAAAAATCTAAATTTATAAAGCTTTTTCTTGTTATGATACTTTTACACAACATGGAAATGCTGTAAATGGGCATTGTCAGTTCCATTATTAAAACCTTTTAAAAAATGATGTCCTGTTAAAGAAATACAAAATGACACAGGAGCACTATATCAGTCTTAGTTATAAATTCCTTTGTAACACATATTCCATAAGGATCTGTTACACGGATATTTATGGTTCATATTTAAAAGCACACTAAATTATCATTCTCTTGATAAATTTGCAAACTAAGGAAACCTTCCTAGTTCATGTTGACCTAATATTTACTAGAAACAGTACTGAATACTCTCATTATGATATGTATCTTGCAGGGGGTGAAAGCATACTTTTTCTCTAGATTTAATTTTATATTTGAAAATAACTTCTCACCATCGCTACATAGTGCTTTCCTACTTCTAAAATAATAATTGTCCACATATTTAGATGTCACATTAGTTTGTATTCATTATTATATATTATTTATACAAAATGTACTGAATCCTGAGAGTTGACGTAGTAAATGTATATCGTCCATAGCAACATTAAGAAGGCTGTTTTGGGAAGGAAGGCTGAGTGGTGTGTTATTTATTTCTTAAAACCTCCTGTATTTTATTCTTTAACAAAACCCTCTGATATTATGATGTAGCTCTATATAGAATTCATAAAACACTGAAGCCTTGCAAATGGCATTAATGGTATTAACAAAGAAAGAAAAAAAGATAAAAAGAGTTGAGTTGTCTTCTTCCCTAAAGATGGCTATAACAAGGGTAAAGGAAGTGGTGCAATAATATGCATGTTGTCTCTCTTCAGTACTAAAGAAAGATATTAGGCAACACTAGGTTTGATTCTATGGGTCCGTTTTATTTACTTTCTGAATTCTGTTTATTCCTCCATGTTATCTAAATAAATAGTTTCATTATCCAGAAGGGTTTATTGTGCTCAGCTGAAAATGAGTAATCACTGAAAGTCTGAGGAGATTTGAATTCATTCCTAATTGACACAATGCTTAACAAATCTCAGTTAGTTACTTTCTGAAATGAATATTTGATATTTTGAAAATTCTAGCAGTAGAACCTACATTTAACTACAGAATATTCTTAACATTTAAGTATGTAGGCTGCAATGACAACCAGTGGCGTAGCATAACGTGTGCCTGTACATATGTGCATTTAGAATTTCCACCATGTCAAGTGGAAATAACAATTAAATGCTTTCTTGAATAAGGAGTGGCTATCTTGCCAGAAATGCTTATATTCAAATTTGTTTCAAGTCTACATCTTTCCTGTCACACACTGAATAAGCAGGAGCTCACAGTGATTCAACTCAAGGTAAGAAAGAGGCTTTTTCATTACTAGCAAAGTAATGCAGAAATTGTCTATAATTGGTGTAATGTCTTGTGATGTACGTAGGTTGACCAAGAGCTGATCATCGTTTTTATGCATCAAGAGGTTTATTTTAGAGCTGCTACAAATTGCGAGTTTCGTGGTTCCTGCGGTGAGGGCGGGAAGCACCGCCCTGCGGGCCCGCTGGCCCATAGATCCCAGAGGGCTGGACATGCGCTGTGGGCCAACCCCTCCCCCTTCTCTAGTAACAAAGGAAAGTTATTTACACCCCATTCTGTGGGAGAGGAAAGATAACACAGCTTCTGACCGCCACATGTGTGCCACAGTAGGAATGATGTATGTGGGCCACAGAGCTAGCTTCTTTGCTGTCCCTCCTCCATATATCTTCCTGGGAAAATGTCTTGTCCTGACAATCAGGAATATATTTTTTCCTTATAATTGCTAGCATCATATGCAAAAAAAAAAAAAAAAAGAAAAAAGAAAATATATATCTACAGATTATGGATAATTTGGTTTTAAAATTGTGGAAAACCTACTTTTTTTCTTGTTTCAGCTACGCAATGAATTGTCCTATGTACAATGGTTTTGGACATATTATTCTTATTTCATCTGCAAAGATATGCTGATTCCAGCAGGGATGTATTGAATGAGTACATGACATTAGGTGTCTTCTAACTGAGTGCATCCTGCCACACCATGGAATTTTTTCTGTGATTTTCAAGCTATTTCATCTGTATTAAACGGTAATTCTAGCAACAGATTAGCATTGACTGAGACCACACTCTTCAAAGAGCCACTGCATCTGAGCAAAGAATTGATGGACTTCTACAGATTCTAGATTTTGCTAGGAGAAGAATTAATGAATGAGAGTTATATTTTTGTAGCAAAAGCATATTTCAACCCCTGTACTAGTCCAGAATTTAAGATAAAAATGTTGAGGAAACAGTTGTAACTTAATATGGACCTTATTTTCAAAAAAACCCCCAAAATGTCAATGACAAAAGAAAAGCCAATAGAATTGCAGAGGCTCATTGAAAAAGAATAAATTTCACATTTAAATAGAATTTTCAAAGTTAAATATTCTCATTCCTTCTTCTGCTTCAAAAACTTGAACTGTAAAGTAAATCAACTCTTATAATCACAACACTAATCAAGAATAGTTCTCATTATCCTACTCTGCATAGATGGGTAATAAATTAAATTAATTTCCCTAAGGCAATTCTGTTCAATCGGTTCCTAATTGTAGACCCCAGGTATGCAAAAAACTCTTTAAAAAATCTTACTGTGAAATTGCTACTTTATTCATGGATGTTATGATCTGTTTAGAGAAAATTCTCTATGAATTGCGGAAAATAACTTAGATTCAAAAATTACCCAGTAAGGAGATTAAAACTCAAACAGAATTATATGTTGCTACTAAAAAAGTGATATATTTCATTTAACAGTAA
>WBMZ01005262.1:130033-143283 GCA_013400975.1 Atrichornis clamosus | reverse complement strand
CGGCCCCGGCGCTGCCGCCGCCGGCGGGGGTACTATGCTTACGCGGGTGAAGTCCGCCGTGGCCAATTTCATGGGCGGCATCATGGCTGGCAGCGCGGGCGCCGACCACGGCAGCGGCGCGGACTTGCCCCTCCGCTTCCCCTACGGGAGACCCGAGTTCCTGGGACTGTCCCCGGACGAGGTGGAGTGCTCCGCCGACCACATCGCCCGCCCCATCCTCATCCTCAACAAGGACACCCGGCGCCTGCCCTGGACCACGGGCTACGCGGAGTGAGTACGGACCCCGGCCGCCGCGGCGAGCAGGTGGAGCGCGGCCGAGCCCGCTAGCCCCGCTCCCGGGCGCACCGGCGGCGAAGGCGGCGATGCTGGGGGAGCCCCCGGCGGGTGCCGGCACTGCCGGAGGCGGCGGGAGCGCAGCCCCGGGCCTGCGCGGCGCCGCGGGGAGCGGTAGCGGCGGGGGAAGATGCGCGGGGGGAGCGGCATCCGCGGCGCCGTGTCCAGTCCTGGCCGTAGCTCTGTACCTGGGCGTCTCCCTCCTAAGGAGCCCGGGGATGCACACGGCCAGCTGCCCTTGAAAGTCCCCGCGGGAGTGGCCGGTACCCGGATTGGCGAAGGTTGGCAAGGGTCAGCACCGGGCTCCTCGACCCTTAGTGAGGGCTCCTGGGGCGCAGGGGCCGAGGATGAGGTCCCCGCAGGTGAACAGCAGTCTCGGTCCTTGACCTTGGAATAAAAAGGGCTTTTCGTAGGAAACCCGGTTTGGCTTGTGTGTGTAAGTACTTCCTGCTGCCCAGGAATGGTGAAATGTGTGAGGTTTGGGACACCTTCCTGTGGACCTGACAGCCGTCGTGCTCGCTGGTGGTGGCTGGTCACATATCTCCCAAAGGCTTTCCAGTTTGGGGAGACACTTGAGGAACACAAGCTCCAAACTGAAAGAAATAATCCATTGGCCAACCCCCAGACTGGGCTTTCCAAGTGGTTTGTTGCCCTGACTCACTCATATAATGGTATTTACTTTAGAGGATGTCTGATCAGGACCTGGTTGTAGCCTTGCCAGCCAGGCAAAAGGCACTGTTTGTTTGGATGCATCCAGCTGGCAGTGGGAGTAGCTGCAGAGGCAGGGCATGTCCTTGCACTTGATTCCTGTATTGGTAGGCACATTGTTTTCCTTGATGATACTGGGTGCAGGAGTCAGTATTTGTTTTTCTGTTACTGCCTCTAAGTCTTGAGCATGTCTGGCCATCTGTGTTCCTATCAACTCAGAGATTACAGAAGTTAAACTAAGCTAGTGCTTCCAGTTGTTTTGCCATAGTCTCTTCAGACATACATGAGTTTAAAAAAAAAACTATTACAAAAAAACTACAGTGAAAGCTTCACATTGCTAATGAGCAACCACTAGCTTTATCTAAAAGGTTGTTACATCTTTGGGGATGCTGAAAGGGAATGAGGGATTTAAAAAATTTTAGAGTAGATTGTTCTCTTCAGATTATTAAAGAGCTGAATAGGCTCTTGAGCAAATTTCCCATGAACTGTAAGTTTAACTATTTAAAAGTATGCTCTAATTGTTCTGCCACTATAATAATCCCTTAAAAAGCAATTCTTTACCAAAACAAGTACATGCTCCTATTTTTAGCTTAGGTGAAGTACTGTGGCTTTCAGCAAGTAACTGTAATTGCAGGTTGGTGGCAGAGTGGAAGGGAGATTCTCTGGCTTCCAAGTATGCACATCCCACGAGCTTCACCTGAGACTTTTGGGGCAGAAAAATGTGGGTGCTAGAAAGTGAAAGTTCAGGTCGACCCGTTGGTGAAACCTGATATGAGGGAGTGTTTGGAGATAAAGTAAATGACGCTGGTGGTCATGAAAGCAGAACAACATACCCGGAGTGTTTTCATATACTTCTTGCTCTTCCTTCTTGAGCTTTGAGCAGCTTGATTAATTGGGAGGCGTAAAAAAGTCACTAGCTTTCTCAGTTCCTATTGTTATCTATGTGAAAAGAGGCTACCCTTTTGCTTTATCTCTGGTGGTTTTCTTCTTTTAATTTATCTCATTCCCGTCCCTTGCAGTTATTGGTTCTAGTGCTGGTGGAGCAGAGCTGAGTGAAAGGTGGTACTTGTTAGAGAGAGCTAGAGAATGTGTTACTGTGTTCTTCCCAGAAACATGTATATGATGTTCCAAAATGGGGCTTCATTGTAACCAGAAGATACCAAAATGCTTGCTGTGCAGAAGCTGAGAGGAAAGCAGTGCCACCGAAACTGCATTGTCTTCCAAAGGCAAAGCATTCAAGAATAAAGAAAAAGAAGAAAATACGGACAAACTCAGATTTCAAGTCTGTTGGCTTGGGGAAAGCAGGGGATAAAGTACTGTCATGCTATTACTTAGCATTTTATAGTGTCTGTATCAAGGAAACTATCAGAGCAATGTTTGGCTTTTTTTACAGTACAAGTGAGCACTTGGAAGAATGTTAGGAGGAAGTTTGATGTCCTCACAAGCAGCTTGTGATGTAACACAAAGGTCAGCCATTTAACTCACATTTTACTAGTTTGCTTTGGTATGAAGACATCAGGAAAGATGCGCCATGCCTGCAGTGTGCCGAGCTCCAGCTTCCCTGAGCTATTGCCTTTTCTGTGTTTTCATGTTTTAGCAAATCAGCAAGTGATTCCAGTGTTTTGTTGGTGGGGATGCCTTTGGACACAGGGATTTTTACTCTTGAAACTAATGAGGTTTGTTGCAGACTTAGAAGGCGGGGGTTTGGCCCAGAAGGTGTAAGGAGAGTGTGTGCCACGTGTTCTGTGTCTGCCCTGATGTTATGAGCCATTGCACAGCGGGGTCTGAGCCAGTGGATTTGTGTTCCCCACCCAGCACCAGCATCTGTCTCACTATCTTTAGGAAGACATTTTGGCTCTGAGAACAGGTCACCTGTAGGCTTAGTTTCAGGAAAGCATTTGCAATGTTTATGTTCTTTAGTTGTAAAACGTGTCAGTTTACAGATGATACTGGGGTTCTTGATGTTGTCATGTTGTTGTTTCATCCAAGCAGGAGAAAGCATTTTGGGGTTAGACCTGGTTCCCATGCAGGACTGAAGCAGATTGTGATGACTAAATATGCAGTTTTTTCAGATAATTCCTCTTGTTTCCTTGATTCCTGACAATCAGTATTTCTTACTAAACAATGTATTAAAAAAGTAGCTCACCCTGTTGACTATTTCTTTTCCCTAGCATCTGTGTGATATAGGCCTGTTTATCTGACTTGTTTCCCTGGAACAAGCATTTCTCCTCCACTCCTTTTTTCTTGCTCCTCTTGTACTGAACATTTTTTGTAATGGGTATTTTTGCAATATTGCACATTCGTCTCATATATTTTAACTTATTTTTTAAATTACCTACTTATCTCTGTGATAGTATGTAGTGAAATGTAAGTTTATTTTTTATTATTAGCTTTCCCTCTCTTAATGGTGTGATCATTATGAATAGCATGTAGGCAGGCAAATGAAATCTTTAAAAACATACTTGGTGCTGAGATAAAACATCATTGTTTCTTGAAATTCTAGTGGAAATCCCATAGGGACTCATCTCTCCTTAGTTAGTAAGCAGCCTAAAAATTATCTTCTGAAACAACTGTCCTGCTGTCTCTTCCTTGCATGGGAGACCTGAGACTTTGAATTTTGTTTCACCTCACACTACAGGATGGCAAAAGGCCAGTAGGTGTTTCAAAGAGATATTCTTATGCCACAAACACTTGTCTGGCGGTTATCAAGCTCCACAGAAGCAAAATTAAAATTGTATCCCACATCCAGTAAGCTTTTTCCTTGTCTTTAAATGTATCATTTTATTTAGAAATAAACTTTTCCTTTTAAATCAAGGGCATCCTAAACATAGTTTTCTGCACGTGGTTAGCCGGTGTGCATCAGGAATGACCCTGGGAGAGGGTAGTCTGTTAACAAACGCTCTTTTAAGTCTGCCTTTAATCCAGAGGAGTAAGGAGATTTGCTGCTCTGAAAAGTTAAGTGATTTATTTGAATAAGGGAGGGTGGGAGGGATCCTGCCTGACACTTTATTTACTCATTGCCCTCCCTCCCCTCTGCAAGCAGCTGCACTCCCAAGGCCACAGAGCTCTCTCTTCTAGACCTTTCCCTGTCTGAGCTGTGAGCTGGTTCCCAAGCTTCTGCTTGGATTGCCCTGTTACTGGGAGGGAAATTTCTTCTTTGGTCCCTTTCTGTGCTGTTTTCAGTGTGTTATGACCTCTTTCCTGTAGAGCTGCTGATAAGCAGCCCCAGTGTTTAACTCTGAGAGTAACTGGCAAAGTAAAGGCAGTGGCATAGAATAGGTAACGTGAAATGACTCAGATGGTATTCACTGCATCTGAACTCTACCCAGAATTACTTTTCACCTTTTCCTCTTCTGCTTTATCATGTTCCCACTATGAAGGTAGAGGATGAACAGGATGGAGCAGAGCCTTCTGCTCCTTGTTGAATTCCCTTGACTACATATGGCACATTAAAATTGATGCTAAATTTGCAAATAACAAAGAATTAGCCTGCTGCTCATGCTGGTGCAGTTGCAGAGAAACTGCAACTGAGTAGCATTTTGTGGTAGAAAAACAAGATTAGTCATTTTCCATCTATTTTGAATGTATATTCCTGATAGTCCAGAATTTAGTACTATAATTGCTTTTCTAAACTGAATGAATCCTGGAGATGGGACCATAGCTAGTTGTTTCTGTGTCTCATGCATTCCTCTCTTTGCTCTTGCTTTTCTGCCATCTCTTTGGAGAGCAACAAAAGGTGCTATTAAATACACTTAAGGGATGGGAGGAAAGATTTAATTTTTTTGTTGTCTGTGTCCTCATGCAAAGGACGTTTTTGCGTGCCTTTTTAATTCATGTTTTGAAAAATTCTAAATGATACTTCAGCTACCTTTGCAGTTCCAAGTTATATTAGATTTCCAGAAACTTGACTTTATTGGGGGGTGTGTGTGTGTGTTTCTTGGCTTATAAAATCAGTTTATTATCCCAGCAGTGCCTTTTGTTTGATGAGACAAAGTCCAGGCTCTTTTTCCATAATGTTACAATTTGTAGATACTGTGGTTTCTCTGTTCTGCAGGCCTGCAGTGGAAATTACATTTCTCTGTGGTGTTGGTAGTTACTGACCCATAACGAATGCAGAGCTGTAGGTCAAGTATGGTAACTGTGTCCTTCTACACCCTTATTACAGTGGCAAGTTGTTAAGAGTTCAAAATGAGGAAGGAGGGGAAGTTTATGGATTTTTTTTTTCCCCTACTCGAAGTCCTGGTTGTTCTGTAAGGCTGATGATGTTGCATCATGTTTTCTTATGCTGTGTTACTTAGCTTGTAGGCAATGAATGTATGCGAGAATTGACTGGGGGTTTTTATTAGAATATTTTCCAGCTTTTCTCAGTGATCATAAATGTTTTGGTGAGTTAAGATAACACAAGTATTTTTCCACCTTCCATGTTCTGTCTAGACCAAACTATTTATACAAACGTTAAGCATCTTAATAACAGTCTGAAGCAGGTGAAAGTTTAGCACATCTGTGAGCTGAGGTAAGCTAAATCACAAAAAATGCTTGTCCTGAGTTGAACAATATTTTGATGCTGGAGAATAGCGTAGGGCTTGCAACTACTGATTGCTTATTCTAATCCCCATTGTCCCTTATTAACAGGAGATAACAACACCACAGTCCTGTTCCTGTGAGTTGAAAGTTACAGTCTCAGTTCTGGGAGATAGCCTTTCTAACCCTCACCTGGGAGCATGACTCATACCCCATTGGTAAACACATGGGTGTGTTCTGTTGGGTACAAATTTCAGGAGGATGATACTCCTGAGAAAAGGAATACCTTTTTTTGATCTTGTTCTAGTTAGTTGTCTTCTCAGGTTATGTACACAGAAATAATTGCTTTCCTTTTTAAACTTTAAAAAAAATTGTTTGCAATTATCTTTGTCTAGATGAAATTATTTTCTTTTATTCTTTTTGTGGTTCAGAACATAAGACTGAGTAAGACCTGATGAATAAGCTAAAAACTGAAGTCCTGTACATAAGACAACTAAACAGTCTTCCTCTATATGAATTATTCTTCTATGCATAATATAATGTTAACTGTAATGTATATTGCCAGGCTCTTGTTTAAACCTGGATTCATATAAAAGAGCCTACAGAAACCTCGTGATAGTTCTAAGAGCTACAGAAGTCCCTTTTCTTGTGTAAGAGCTTATGCTATAGCATCTAATATTTATGTAATGCTTCTAATCAGCCAAGTGCATTGCAAATAATAATTTCAGAATAACCTTGGAGAAAAATGTACATGTATAAAGGTACTGGTTCCTCCAAGTGAAAAAAATGCAGCAGTGAACATAAGTTTTGGCAAGAGATTTGATATGAAGGTGAAGAATGAATCTCAAGTTTTAGGTTCTGTGTTTTGATGACACAGTTATTTTTCCTGCTGTTGTATACTTGGCTTTTCCTGTGTGGTCTCTGATTTCTGAGAACGAACAGGGGTAAAAGGAGAAAAATAGAAAAAGGATAAAAAAGGTAAATCATGTGCTCAAGTATTTTTAATGTTGTCTGAGTTGAACAAACATGATTCTTAATGAGACAAGTATGAAATTCATCCCTCTAAGCTGTCTCATGTCGCTAGTCTCTCAGAGGCTTAAGACCAGTGCTGTCCCACATGTTTCTGGAAGGCTTGCTTGAGCCTGGTCCCAGCTTCTGACACCACAGGGTTACTGTGTCCTCCCAGGTAGCCTTGCTTTGGCCCCTTCTGCCTTGGCACAGGTGGCAGCTGGCAGATGTTACCTGCAAACACTCCAGCTTTGTTCATTTGTCTCTGTTGCAGCTACATCGCTTGGGATAGGTGTAAGTGGGAACGGCTTGGCGCAGTTATCATCACGGCATAAAGTAATCTGACAGGGCTGTGCCCTCGGGGTGAACTGCTTTGAGCCTGTGAATGTGATCAAATGAAACATGCTCAGCTTGACCTTGAAAGGAAGCAGTGCTGCAAAGCACAGGTCATTCCTGTGATGGGATCTGTGTGCCACTTGAGAAAGAAATATGGTTTGTGGGTTTAAGGATGGCTTAAGTCAGCTATGTGAGCTGAACCCCAAGTATGACTTGGAGTGGGGGAGCACTCTTAATGAGTGCAGGGAGATGATTTGGGCAGAGCAGACAAAGCTACTTTGCTGTGGCATGGGGCTGGAGTAGGTGCTGTATCTGTGATGGAGCGGGATTTGCAAGGAAGATAGAGGCTCCTGGATCACATTTCTCCTGGATCTTCATCTTGGATTTCTATTCTGATTGAACTTGTGCCTCTAAAATGCAAGAGGTCCTATTGGACAGCAGCTGCTTAGTATTAATTGTGCCTTTTGTTGTTTCTTTCTGATGATTTTTTTCTTCCTCCTCATTAAACATAAAGAGAAAGGTGACTTCTAAGAATTGGCTCCCATTTGACAAGTCACATTTACTTGGTAGGGTATGTTTGGGGTGGTCAGCTACGATACACAGTATTATCCAGAGTGGTTGCCTGATTGTAGGTCAGGTGGAGTAGGTCACAGTTTCAAATGCTCAGGGGCTGGTGAGAGAAATCCCAGCTTGCGCTGAGCCGTCCCACTCCTCAAATCCAACAGACATGGGGTGGAAGTTTTATTTCGTGGTAACTACAGAGGTTCAGGCTGGCAGGAGGTGGCCATCAGGTCCACTGAAGCCATTTGGCTGCCTTCACTGCTGACTCCCCCATCCAGCAGCACACTTGCTGTCTAGTACATGCTGCCAGCTGTACTTGTGGTTGTAAGTGGCAGGGTGCTAAGTGGTTGATGCTGTGTGAGCTGTTCAATAGCTGAAGCTCATAAAATGGCTGGAGACAGGTGTGATTCCTTTTCCCAATACCGTATGTAAGGCAAGTGTTTGTCTGAAGAGTTTAACATTCTCCAAATAAATACTGCACACAGTATTTCTTCAGGCAGAAACAGTGCTAGGATAAAGTCAGCCAAAGGGACATCTCTGGTTCTTGATCACAGCATGGTTTAATTGCTGGAGTCTGAGTGAGGGAAGGAGAAAAGTAACGCCATGCTAAGGCAGTCAGCATTAGCAAGTGCAGTGGATAGTGTAGGAGGGAATGGGCAATGCAGAGTTGGGGAATGCCAAAATACAGACCCTGTACAAGGCTTAGCAATCACATAAGAAAAGAAAGAAACATAAGTAAGAAGTTGAGAAACATAAATAAGAAGAGGTTTCAGTGTGCTATGGCTGGCAGGCAACTTTCTGGCATGAAGCAGGATGGTAAATCTAGAGCTTCACTCATTGTTTGGGATCTGTATTCAGCACAGTGGGGCTTAATGGGAAGAGAATCTGTGGAGGGAGTCTAGAGCTGCTTGAGGTACAGGGATATGGGCAGTGCTGTGTCCCCAGAAAACCTCTGGCTTGATAGAACTGAAAGTCTTGTGTGGCCTAAATGGTGACCTAAATGCACCTTCTCCTAAATGGTCTTCATCCCCAAGGTGAGCAGAATTCAAATGGGTCTGGTCCCCCAAGAGAAGAGAGAGCAGCATCGTGTCAGCCTCTCCCTCTGGTGTGGGGAGGTGTCTGTCCATTGTTTTCACTTGTCATAATGCAGGTTTGTTTTTAACTCTGTGAATGATGTCAGATTCTGTAGGCTCTGCACCTTTCCTTCTTATGAAAGGTCCCTAGTCCTGGTGGTGACCCTGGATTAAAGATGAATAACCATTTCCAATCTCTTTTTTTTCCCCCTCCCTCTTTGTTCTTTTTAAAGTGCTACCATAAGGTGTAGTTAATCTTGACTGATTGTTTTTGATGCTGTTCAGGCTCTTTTGCAGGCAGCAATAATGACATTCAAACTTGACTTGAGGTGGACAACTTTGCCTGATTTCAGGGAGAAAGGGTGGAGGGAGAAAAAGTAGGAGACCATTTGCCATTGCCGTGATGCTTTCCATGGTGATATTCTACTACAATAAGGGAAGAAATACATTGAGCTTTATTTGCATCTGTTATCCTGCATACCACTTCTCCAGAAATCCTGCGGCAAAGTGTCCTTGGACTGGCATTAGAGGTCTGTGAGATTGTCCTTTTATAGGCGTAGCTCTGTTTCCAAAGTCTTTGCAGTTAATTTCTTCTTTTATTTAATCTGCTGGTCCCACAGCCAAATGCCTTTTGTGCTGTCCTGTCTGTGTATCGACCTCATTGCGTAAAGGTACAGACAAGAGGTGAGTTCTTCCCTCCTCCTGGCTCCCCACTGGGAGCCCTTCTGCATTTCCCTGATTTGTTTCTCTATCCTTTATGTCCTGTTACGATAATTTCTGCTTTCCAAACTCCCTGCAAGAGGCAAAAGAGATCCAGCTCCAGCCAAGTTCTGCAGCAGATCACTTTTTTCTCTTTTTTTTTCTTTTTTTTTCTTTTTTCTTTCTGCCAACATTGATTCATTCAGGCCAAGTATGGTTTTTCTATCTTTAGGTGTGTGTTAGAGACATCCTCAGAAACAGATGATGCGTAGTGCATGTTTGTAATGCTGTAAAATACCTGTCAGTCAGAACTAACAATCTGGTCCTTGCTGGAGCCTTACATTGGAGGTGGGACTGAGGATGTGTCTCCAGCTCTTAAAACTTGAGCAATGCTCCATTTTGTGCAGAAGTCTTGCAAAGAGACAAAACAAGTTATCTTGCTGTTCATCAGAGATCCCTGTGTTTTCCAGATGTGGCAGGTCACCATATGGACAGACATGACCCATGGGTTTTGTTAGGTTTTGAAACAGTTTGAATGAAAGGTGGGTTAGTGCAGGGGAAAAAAAAGTTTCCCAAGGTGCCACTAATATTTTTAAAAATTATTATTATTGTTATTATTATCATTATTATTATTTTATTTTCCCCTTCTCTCTTGAGGGAAATTATTTTATTGTTGGTTGTGGACTTTTTTCTTTTTGATTCATAGTCTCTGTTGCCTGTCTGGGGAGGAGAGAAGCTGTGAGACAGTCATGGGCAGCAAGCCTTACTTTACTTTCTGGTTGGGAAGAGTGCTCCTTAAATTGCCTCAGGCCCAAGCATTGTAACTGAGAGCAGGGTCCTCTTCGGCAGGTTCAGGTTTGCATTGGATGCTCAGTTTCAAAGGCAAGAACCCCTGTGTTAAATCCACGTTCCTGCCTTGCTGAGCAGGCTCGTGAAGCAGCTGGAACAGCTCTGCTCCTACCCAGGAGTGCAAAGGGTTGCACCTCCCTTGGCCTCAGTGGCCGTGGGGGGAGCTTAGTGCCTCTTCTTCTGTCCCATTGCATCCCCCACTGTTCATTCCATTGGCTCCGTGTCTGTGCAAGTGCCTTGGCAGGCTGAGTGAGGGTCTTGGGTTTTTTTCTGCAGTACATGATGCTTTGTAGAAGCCTGTGCAGTAAAGCTAGGTTCCTTAAATTTCTGACTGTGTTTTTTGAAACAGCATTTTGAAAAAAGTGCTTTTTCTCCTGAATTTGTATTAAGAATCTTTGTTTCATGAGCGAATGCTTAATTTTGGAATCAAAACTAGATTTATCTGAACTAGTTTTTATTTCTCTTTGCTGAACTAATTTGTAGGTGTCTTGACTGAAAAAGGAAATTAAAAGTTTTCTTTTTTTCCCCATTTCTTTTCGAGGATTTGATCTAAGTTCAAACTTGCAATGTTTATCCTTTAGACATTTTAAAAGTCATACAGTGAAACCTGCATTGTATTTTTGGTACCATGGGGAGTGAGTATGCCTTTAGATTTTTATATTTGGAAATGGAATATACTGATCATAAAGCTAACCTCAGTGATTATTGCTGCTTATGTCATGACATAGATCAAAGTTTTATGTATGGTTGGTTTGATATGAGCGACTTAAATTTTGCAGAATGTGAATAAGAAATGTTCTCCCCTTCTTCCTCTTACCCTTGAAACAAAAAAAAAATGGTTTTTCAGCTATGTTTGTATGTCATTTGAAGATAAGAACTTAGCCATATATGCTCTCAACCATAATGCAGGAATTGATAAGGCGTTAAAATGTACACTGATCTCTTTAAACAAAGGTAAATCAGCATCAGAGTTGGAGAGTGATTCCGTCTCCCTTACTTTGTCACCCCTTTCATTAAACACATGTCCAGTCCTGTGCTTTCAGTTCATTTTGTTATTCTTCTCAATAAGCTTTAAGATCAGTGTCTCCACAGCCCTTACAAAATGTAGATGGGAACTTCTTCAGGCTGGGGCTCCCTCCGGCATACTTCTCAATGTCATTTTAAGGTCTCTCTATCCCTTTCTGGTAGTGCAAAGCCAGGAATTACAGTCCAGTTAGTTCCTTTGGCAACCTCTCCTGAGTAATCCCTGAAAATCCTAGGTCTGTGGATGGTAATTCTATTAGCTGTTCAGCAAGCTGAGTCTGAAAGAATGCAGCTGGTGTGTGGGAATGTGGGAAGTTCCCCATCTCTGCTTTTAATCCTGCTTTTAGAGGGGAAAAAAGTTATAGGCTAATGTGATTAGCTGTAATTCCATTCTTGCTTGGTTTTAGAAAAGTGTCTGATTCCTAAAATCACAAGCTAGTTCTGTGAAGTGCTTTTGTAGAGGGGAGAGGGAACTATTTTGGTAACTCGGCTCCTCTGTCTTTGAAAAAGCACTGGAATCACGAGAAGAAGAAGCTCTCTTAGCCAGCAGTGAGTTTCTAGGTATGGCTGCACAGCATAATTTGGAAATCTGAAACCAAGAGCATGTAAATGGAAACACAAAATGAGCATAATCCTTTCAGGTATCCAGATGTGTGTATAAACATGGCACAGAACAACTTAGGCACACTGCAGATCACCCTTCAGGGCTTTGCAGGCCCAGAGGTTTGTGTTGGGATTGTGTTATTTGCTGATATGTGACGGCTGCTGCTGCTGGGACTGGTGGCGTGGCTGGTTTAATGCAGACCAGGGATAGAGCTGTCTCTAATAAAAGCTGCGGCTTCTACCTGAAGTGAATCATCAGGGGACTCTTTTTTCCCCATTGAGGCAGTTGTTTTTCTTTCAGTGCTAAGGGAACGAGAGGATGGACGTGTGCGGGAGCGCTGGTGTGAACTGTGAGAAGTGCTGGAGAGGGGCAGAGGCAGGAGGCTCCCTGACAACAGCAGAGCACGCGCAGCCTGTCCGTGTGAGCGTGGACGGCACAGCACTGTGGGAACAGAGGGCCGTGCCCTCTCGTGTGAAGGCAAAATGTAACCTGAGCGGCTTAGTTGGGCTCAAAGGTTCCGTGCTCCCTACGGCCACTGTTTGGGGAGAAGGAAGCCTTGCCCTCACCAGCTCCGCTTGTTTTCTATTTTCACAGGAAAGGAGGGAGAAGGCAGGAAAATACCTTGTTCATGTCTTGTCTCTTTGCTGGAGAAATTGGAAATAAGTGTGCGTAGTCTTGAAGTCAGATGTTGCCTGAACTCTCTGTAGTGAAGAGCTCTGGAGACGATGAGATCAAAGGACTGAACTTGTTGCTTTTTTGTTCAAGCAGCAAATTGGAGATACTGCAATTTAGAGAAATTGTGTGAATTGGGGCTTTTCCTTTACTTCCTGTCAAGTTCCCCCTCCTCTCGTGCCCTTTCTTGCCAATGTGGCACCAGTGATATTGGGGCCTGGGGCAGGGAGATCCTAGTGGCAGCTGTCCCCAGAGTCCCAGGGAAGAGAGGGAATGTGCAGGCACTGCTGGAAGAGTGCTTGGTCAAGCTGTGTCACAGCTGCTTGGTTCAGTTCCTGAAGAACTGTAAGGTTGTGTTGTGGGTTTGCAAGACCTGGTTTTTGGTAGTGGGGGCGCTGCAGGGGTGGCTTCTGTGAGAAGCTGCTAGAAGCCCCACCACCATGTCCTGCAGGGCCAATGTCTGTCTGGCTGCAAAGATGGACATGCCGCTGGCCAAATAAAAAGTGGTACTGCCTTTGCGATAACAGATTTAAAAAGAAATTCAGAACAATCCTGGTGGCGCAGTTTTAATTCCAGCTGGGGAGGTGGGGGGTGAGTGAGAAGATGTGAGCTGAAAAACAACATGGAAACACCAAGGTCAGGTCGGAGGGAGATACTGCAGGAGCCGAAGCTGAGATTCCTCTGCAGCTGGTGGTGAGACCATGGTGAAGCAGGATGTCCCCCCTGCAGCCCATGGAGGAGCATGGGGGTGCAGAGACCCACTTGCAAACACTGGAGCAGGGGGATGCTTGAAAGAACTGCAACCTGTGGAATTACAGGAGTGCAGAGACCCCCTTTGCAGACACTGGAGCAGGGGGATGCTT
>WBMZ01005262.1:0-129959 GCA_013400975.1 Atrichornis clamosus | reverse complement strand
AAAGGCAAGGCCTGCAGCCTGTGGAGCAGTGACCCACGGTGCAGCAGTGTGAGGGCCGCTGTTGCCCGTGGGATGGACTGATGTTGCAGCAGTTAGCAGAAGGCTGCTTGTGAGATGGACTTTTCTGAGGGGAGTGGTTCCTGAAGAACTGCCTTCCAGAGGGGACCCCACTGTCCAGCAGGGGAAGACCCCAATCCTTGAATTATGAAGACCTGACCTAAACACCTCCCCCCTCCCTGCCCCAATTCACCGTCTCCCTGCGCCGTTTGGGGAGGAGGTAAAGCTGAGGGTGGGGGAAGGGAAGAAGGTGGTCTCCAAAGCTGTTTTTGCTTCTAATTTTTCCTTTTCTGTTAGTTTTAGTATAATAAATTTACTCTTATATCTCTTCAAATAAAGCTTCTCTCAAATCATTTGGTCATGGACCTCATGGATGCTTTGAACTTTTTTTTTCTCTCCTCTATCCGGCTGCTAGGCAGGGGAGTCAGCAAGCTTGGGTAGTTCCTGGCCTCTGGCCAGGCTCAAACCAAAATAGGTTGAGAGAAAATTCACTGAAAAAGAGGAGTATTCACTTCTGTCTCCTGTGTTGAGTTGGTCTCAGGTGTTGGTCCAGTTACAAAAGTTCAAATACTTGGGAGAGATGACGCTGTAGCAATAAAATGTTGCAATACTAATCCTATAGATTTGTAGGCTTAGTGAAGCTCGTATTTTGAGAGGTTGTGTGGGAATGCCTTATTTACAAGTAAAAATTATCACTTCATTTGAATGTGGTGTAAGGTACACTGCCTCTCTTGCACTTGTTTACAGTCCTGATGGTTTGGTATGTGGTTTAGCTGCTGTGCTCTCTCACAACTTTCTCTAAGGCCAGACAACGTCTTTAGGCTATCAAATAACTGAGTGCTATTCACACAACAGCAACAAAAAAATTCCTAAAACTTCTCCCACTATCAAAGAATCAAAGGGTGTATTTCATTTCTTTTCCCTTTGAAATTGTTTCATACTCCCTGGAGAACATGGAAACCCTAGCATAGTAGATGAATTTAATCTTGGAGAAATGTAGTGGTGTTTGGCAAGAATAATTTGAAGTAGTGTTACACTGGTGCCTGTTTTGAAAATAGTGACCTCTCTAGTATCATTTTGGAGAGCAAGTGTGGTAGTGGAAAATGGGCTGTCTCTGTAAAGTCTACATTTAAAACACTGTTAAGGCTTTGTTCACCCTTAATTCTGGGCAGAGCTAAAGAGAAGTAATGACTATGGAAAAAAAAATGGGGAAAAATAAAGAAGTTGAAAGAGAGGGAACACAAATGAAGCCTAACAAGCTGGGAGAGAGTACACTGAAGGCAGGCTAAATATTTTTGTGTTGGGGGAAGGGTTTAACAGGAATAGAAGCCCCTATGACCGAAAAGGAAAGGCTGTAAACAGCAATAAAGAATAATTCTTCCATGTGTAACTTAGAGTATATGGGCAGAATTCATTGCATCAGTACATACATTTTACAGCTGTAGGTAAGGGTCTTCAGTTTCAGGAAGCCCTGAGACCTTGGATCTAAAGGTATTTTAAGACAGGTATCATAAAAACCTAAAATCTTCCCCCATTCTCCTTTTTTCTTTGAAATAAGAAGAGAGAAGTTTTCTTGTTTACTGCATGACAGGTCTCTACTGGGCATTAAGGGGACTGCTCTGCCATGGCTGGATTCATTCCTGAATTAACCTGGTATTTCTCCCACTTCCACCTGAAATACCTGGGCTTGCCTTTGCAACAGAAGGCAGTGTAATTAGTAGGGTACAAACTGAGCTACTGAGAAAATTTTGCCAAAATTGTTTATTGTTGTTGTTTGAAATGGTAATCCAGAGTCTTGTGGTTTAACCCTGGCCAGCAATTATGCACCAGCAGATGCTCAGTCACTCCCCCACAGTGGGACTCGAGAGAGAATCATAAGGGTAAAAGTGACAAAACTCTTAAGATAAAGACAGTTCAATAGGTAAAGCAAAAGCTGTGCTTGCAAGCAAAGCAAAACAAGGAATTCATTCACCACTTCCCATGGGCAGGCAGGTGTTCAGCCATCCCTAGGAGAGCAGGGCCCCATCACACATAACGGTGACTTGGGAAGACAAACACCATCACTCCACACATCCCTCCCTTCTTCTTACTCCCAGCTTTTATTGCCAGCATGATTCCATAAGGTATGGAATATCCCTTTGATCAGTTGGGGTCACCTGTCCTGGCTCTGACCCCTCACAATTCGTTGTGCACCCCCAGCCCATTCGCTAGTGGGATGAGAAAGCAGAAAAATTGCTTTGATGTTGTGTAAGCCCTACTCTGCAATAATGAAAACATCTCTGTATTGTCAACCCTGTTTCCAGCACAAATCACACAAATCCAAAGCAGAGCTCCATGCAAGCTACTATGAAGAAATTTAACTCTATCCCAGCCAAAACCAGTGCACAGAGGAAATACCAAAAGGTGGGAGAAGGCCCTTCCATGGAGACTGCAATAGAAAATGGAAGTGGCAGCACAACTCCCAAAAAGTGGTGTGTAGTTTCTCTGCATGGGGAGAAACTCCTTTTAAAAAAAAAAAGCTCTTTTAAGGGTGGGCAGTGTTTTCATTTTAGGAATGTATATTTCAACATTGCAGAAGGCAAATTTTTTTGTTCGAAGATGAATGTGCTTATTTTATGGTATTGCAGAGTAAGAGCTTTTCCTCAGCATAGAATTGAGGAAGCCTGCCTCACTAAGAAGAAAAATAATTACTAGTGGCTGCTGGCCTCTTGTAGCATCTTATTCATTGTCTTTCAGTTCTTGTATAATTTTTTAACTCATGCTTCTGAAACAAAAAAAGGCAGAAGAAGAATAATCCAGATACCTGACCATTTTTTTTCTCTCTTTTCTCCTGTTGAAAGTCACAGCTCTTCAGAAGCATCACAGACATGTAGGGCTCTACACTGCTTTCCCCAGTGTTGCCAGGGTACTGTTTGAAAAAACCCTTCACAAAAGTCAAGTGAACATCCTGCTCTATTGTTACAGGCAGGTTACAAGGCACAAAAGATCTGTGACTAGCGAATGGATTAGTCATAAAGGATCATTGAACACAGAGCTCAATCTGCAGGAACGGCAAGGTGGTGTTGACTTTGAAAGTATGAATGGAATCTGAAACTGTTTCTTATGCGAGGGCTTTAACAAGACCTGAAGTAACTAAAATATTGATAGTGAAGCAGTCATACTCTCAAGGAATTGGAGCAGGTGGGATTTGTTTTCTATGCAGAGAAAGGCACTTGCAGTACAGAAGCACCTGACACTTAGAGTAGCGTGTGTCACAGCACAGTGAGGGATCTAAGTCATATACGGAGCTATGGAGAGGTTATCTTACCTAAAGTTACAAGGATGTTTGGAATTTGTAGAAGGAGATAAGGGTTTTCATCTGTGAGGCCCAAAATAAACTTTTTTTGTGAATGCTGCTGCTAGAACATCTTCACAAGTTATTAGTCTCCTATGTCTGAAAGAGTGAAAAATGCATTATGCGTATCTGCAGAGAAGAACTTATCCAGTATTCGTCAGCAAAGTAAACCTGGTAAACTGTGCAAATTTAGCTATGTAAAAAGTACATATGTGGGGATATGGGAGGAAGTGTGATTGGAAGCTCAAAAATGAAGGTGAAAGAGGTCCAACTTGTTGTTTTAGGAAACAACATGAAATCTGAGCAATTACATGAAGTGTTAGAAATAATATACTTCCAGGTAGCTGTGTAAGCTGTGTGTACCCTTTTCACGGGACTTGGTTGACTTTGGATGGTAGGAAAGGTTACCTGTTGCCTGTCTCTGTTCACCTTGTGCTCTGCTGCCCCGCAGCAATAGGAGATGCAGAGCTATAAAAGCTTTCATTTTGCAACGATGTTACTTTTTGTGGACAAGAAAGCCAGTAGCACGGCTATGGAGGAGGGGACTGGATCTGTCTGTGGTGGTCAGCAGCTGACGAGAAGGATTCACTTTGGAAAGCTTTGCCTTGTCACAGTCTCTCTGTGTGCTGTGTAGGATGTCTTAAGATCTCCTGAAGAAGGAGGTGAAGGGGATGGTGTGACTACAAAGCGGACTTCTATCCCTCTTGTCCTCCATGTTTCATGCATGTTCCTCTTGCAGAAGAGTGAAATGTGTCCATTGAACGGCAGAGTAGTCTGACAACAAAGTTAAAAAAAATGTTTCCACTTGACTTGCTCCGAATAGGAGTTTTGTCTAGAAGTCTGCACGTAAGAATTTGACAACTTACTGATGTCTGGGATCACGACTAGTGTTGCCTGGTTGCAAATAGGGGCTTCATGTGTGAGCAGCTGCCTTTTAGCAGCGGAGGAAGGTGTACCACAGCTTAGAGGATAGGTTTCATCTGTGCATGTTGGTCATGACCTATTAGAGAATGTTTTGAAAAAAGCCATTTTAGACAGGTTTTTAAAGAAAATAAACCCATGACCTTTCTCTGAAACAAAGCCTTTCCTTATTCAGTGTGCCCAGCAGGCTGCCATACTGCGAGGCAGTTGTGTTCTTGAAAGTGTTTTCTTTTGCCTATTACTTTCCTTTGGCCCTTCCCATGAAATTGCTCCCTTGAAGTCCCCTGCTGTTTGTTTGCAACAGTTGCATAAAATGGAAAACTTCTAATTATATCTAAGAGTGCTGCCACTTGACTCAAGTACTGTTTGAGATAAAAAAGTCATGTTGCTCTACATTTCAGCTGGACTAATCTTGCAGTGTGACAGATATCTTTTGTGAATTATGTTGATCGTTATTAATTTGAATTAGTCGTGTGGCAAATCAACATGAAACAGAAGAGAGCCAATATTATTTTCCTCAGCCAGCTTGCAGTCTGTGATGTCCAGTGTGGCTGTGTTGTCCTTTTGACCTGTGGAGTGTTAGGGGACAAGAAAGTTGTCATCACACTTTGATTTCTGAGACCTTGTCAGACTGCTGAGGTCTGGCCCACAGACCAAGAAACCCTTATCCCCAAAACTAGCAGGCAGCTGAAACACTAGCAAAGTGTTATACGCAACGCATGTGTTGCACTTATCTTCAACTCACATTCCTCTTCTGCCCTCACCCCTTGAGCCTTCCGAATAGCCATCAGTCTTACCAAAATCTTTGCAAGGAACAAACTGCCAATGTACTTAAAAAAAAATAAAATCTGAAACCAAGCTGCACCAGAATAGAATCACAAAATCATGGAATGGTTTGTGTTGGATGAGACCTTAAAGATCATCTAGTTCCAACCCCCTGCCACTGTTTATAATGAGTCCTTTGGAGGGCAGAGCTGTAGGAATTTTGAAACTTACATATGCTTTGAATACAGTAGACTCTGTCCAGAGCAGTAGGAATTGTGTGGGTGACTCTACACCCAGACACTTTCCTTCAGACAGTTGGTGAAGGGCTGGAACACTATTTTCAACAGGAAGAATCTTTCATATGTTCCCATCATCTTCCTGGCCATGATCTTTCTGAGATATTTTAAAACAAATGCCCTAAAAATACAGAACAGAACTAAATAAAATAAAGAAAAATCTTTTAGAAAATGAACCTGTGAAATCAAACTTACTGTAACTCTCCTGAATATGCATAATGGAAAATGCTAGAGATACACGTATGCAAAATGGTAGGGATATCCATATATATATATATATATATATAATGGCTTTATGGCCTGACTTGTAATGATACTCTGGTCTCCTTCTTTGCCTCCTTTCATTCCTAGTCTGCCCTTTCTCTCATCATCTCACCAACTAGTGCTCTTCTTGTCTGATGAGGTGCCCTATGTTCTTCCAGCAGTTTTTTTCTTTATGATTTATCTGCATGTAGTTGGAAGTGTCCTGGATTTGTTCATTTCTGAAGAAGTTTCTGCATACTTGGGGGAAAGCATTGGGCAAAGTTTTAGCTCTGTCAGCTGGTCTCATAAAAGATGCTGTTGCTCTCTGGAGACCTGATCTCCCTAATATTATTTTGATAGTGGGCTATTTTAAGCTACAATCAAAACCAAAATAACCCTCAAATTTAATTGTTAAAAGAAAGACATGCCACAGACTTACTGTAAGTCTCTTGGAAAAAAGCCAGTAAGATTAAATGCTGTCTGTGAACTCCCAGATGGTGAAGCTAGCAAAAGATTACACTTAAAGATTGTGTGAAACACTCCTAGTCACCGAGAAATAGTTATAATACGTGGGATGCCTGAGTAATATTAAAACAATTATTTGCATAACACTGTAGCTTCCATCATCGAATATAATTGTCACTTCTTCAAGTTTTAATAATCTTCATTTTTGCTGCATCTTTTAGATCCTGCTAAAACTGTCGAGATTTCCTAATTTCAGAATATGGTGGTAATTTGCTGACAGTCAAATACTAATGTGGTTTTCATAGGGTCTGCTAGAAAAAGAAAATGGCTATTTTCTTCTCTTATTTCAATTTCAGAGTCTGTTTTCAACCATTGGTACTGTGCCTTCTGTTTTTCTCAGGACCTGGCAGAGGGATGGGAAGTGTGGGAGGACAGGCAATTGATGTTTAATCCTTCATATGATTTCTAATTTATACTAGGGCTGATTATACATGCATCTAGAGCAAATAGGCGCACATGCATATGCTAAATAGAGATACATTATGATTTTCTTGCTACAAACAGTGTATCATCTTCCACAGCCTTCCTGGTTTGGGCCTGGTAAAACTCCTTGTTATGTATTTTCACTTCTTCACTGTTCTTGCAGATGGGAAAACCTTGATAAAGATTCAGTGCTTGAGAAATCTTGTTTCTTAGGAGATTTTGTAAAGCTGTCACTTCTTAGATCAGTGCCTTGCACCTTTTTTATACTGAGTAATTAAAAATGCTGCATAAACTACAGAAGTCCCTTAAGTGGTTGTGATAATTGAGTGGCTGAGTGATCATTTTCTATGAAGGTTGCAATGTATCTAATGCTTTGTTTAAAAACTAAAATAAGCCCCTGCAATGTTGTGAGGGCAAGAGCATTGCTGCTGCTTTGTTACAGGGCTGACTTTGGCCATTGTGTCTCTTTGGTCCACATAGGCAATGCATCTGCTTCACAGAATTGCCCGTTATTCCAGGACTGAAAGCTTGGACAAGTCTGATAGCTGCCCCCAAAGGGTGCTTTGGAGGTTCCCTGACTCCTGGTGGCATACGTCAGCAGTGGGGAGTGCTGTGGGGAGAGTTTCATGCAGTTCTTTTGCTTGGGGTAAAGGTTACTTGTTTTTCTGTTTGGTATATAAAGGAAAGGGTAAAAAGAAATATCTTTATCTTCACATGATACTGTGTATCTGTAATGACAATGAATTATTTCTGTATTATTGAGCGCTTCCTGTGCTGGTAATTACTGGTGTGTAGCATGCTGCCAAATTGTTTTATAAATCTGCAGAGACTGCAGCTAGCAAGGGAAGTCTATTAAAATAACACAGACTTGATTTACAGGTTTCTCTCAAGTATTGAAATTTTCATGCTGCATAGTACAGACACAGTGCTTACAACTTAATACCGTATTTTGAAGTCACCTTGACAAAATTTGAGGTGGCTATTGCAGTTCTTGGGATGAGAAGGGAAAACTAAAGGGGCATACCCAATAGGAGTGGATGCAGGACAGGCCAAGTCACTTCCAGTGGAGACCTTTCTGCTCTTTTAAAGCATGAGGTTAAGGTTAACAAGCTAGTGTGTTCTGAAAGAGGAGACAATGGAGAAGGTTTTAGAGAGATTAATCGCTCCTTGGCGTAAGTGGGCAAGACTGAAGGCTTTGGGGTTTTGATACCTTGAGCCTTGATCCCTTTTAGGCTGAGATGTCTGTCTATACCTCTGCATATCACATTGCATGGGCACTGGGTGATGTTTTGATGTCAGGTTCCTTTAAAGGATGTTGGAAAAGCTGCAGGGTGAAAAAGGGGGCTGTGGAACTTATTCCAAAGACTAAGAAAGTGTCTTGTCAGGAGACTTGGATGTAACCTATCTGGCTGACAAAAAAAAAAGGTTGAGAAATGAACTGATTAGATTTATGATAATACTCATGGAAAAAAGGAACTCTTTTATCTAGTGAAGAAAAGCAGAAAAAGAACTGAGACCTGGAAGGTAAAACTATTAATTGAAATGAAAAATGAAGCACAAATCTTCCATGGCATGGTGGGTAATTCAATGCTCCATCAGGGAAATGAGTGAAGCTCCTATCTTTTGCTCCTAACTTTTATATGAACACTCCAGAGACACCAAATGTTTCTAGAAACACAAATGACTGATGTTGATATTGAGATACATCAATCACATAAGGATCACGTAAGGATCTGTGATAGATCAGAGGTCTGACTAGATAATTGGCTTTTCTGGCTTCGGAACTTAAAAATCTTTTTAGAATATTTGTATTTTCATAGCAGGTGGCTATACTGGTTATAGCACTTAGCTGAAGTCTTTTGTGTGTGACTGCTTGATGGTGCTTACACCACTCTGATTAGAGATTGTGACAGCCTTATTAGTAGCTATGGAGATGCACTGCACTTTCACCCATTTAGAAAACATTCTCGAGTGGGGTTGTAATTAAGCAGGTAGCCAATTAGCTGAGTGGTGGCTGAACCCCCAAATGCCTCGTGTGTGCATACAAAATAGGTGTGCTGGGTAGTGCTCATACCTGGTGACAGATCTGAAGGAGCCCGAGTTGTAGAATAGCTCTGGGGGAGCGGATGGGGAGTGATGTGGTGACAGTGACACTTGGAGTGTTGCCACTTGCAAAGGGACAGTTTTCCCACTTCAGAGGAGCAGCAGTCCACAATTTCAGACTAACAAGGCTGAAATTTAAAAGTGGATCTTGAAGATTGTTTCTCACAGCTGCTCTGCAAAATATCCAAAAAGGATTCTGAGAAAGCATGTTTGGCAGTTTATAGTCTTGAAGAAACCTCATTTTAATTAGGGGGTGCCTGTGCTTGGAGCATTTATATTTCTGCTGGGTTATTTACTATGTTGTCGCATTTACTCTAGTGCTGTTTTGCCTGCTAGAAGACAACTGACTTTTATTTTGATTAATTCTGATTCATTAAAGGCGAGCATTTGCGTCACCACATTTCCTTTTCCCTTTGATTTCATTTTATTCAGCCCCCAAGGAGTTATAAAATATCTATGAGCTTTCTGCAATATCTACATAAATACTTAATTGTGAGGTGACTGTATTAATAGAATTTATTGTTCCTTGTTTGAGTTTAATGTTTACATGTCATTTCATAACACAAGCAGTGGAAAGAAAAACCTGCTAAATTGCAGATATACAGAAAGTAGTAATCCCTTGTGCAAAACAGTGTAGAGATTTCTGTGTGTCTGTCTCCCCATCTCTAAATATATATGTAAATATTACTATATAGGTATATTAAATATATCTGTGTTTGTAAATATCTGTGTATGGGTATGTTTTAGAATAAGTTTCCATCAAGATATGACAGACCATGTGAATCAGCTATTTGAGACCTCACATGCAGAGAGAGAAAGCTTTCAGGACGGCTAGTTCAAGGCAGGGATATCATTTTAACTTGCCTACTCTTCTTGGTCTTGTCTTTGTGCTGTAATTGTAAAGACTAGTATTTTCATTGGCAGTCTCTTTCTTTCAATTATCTTACTTTAGGTTACTGGGGTTGGAAATACCATAATTGGGGTGAAAAGATCAGAGTGTATGATCCTTTGCCAGAGCGTATAATATGTATTAAAATGAAACTGATTTTACAAAATAAATGAAAAACCCTACATAACTCTATGGGCAAAATGAAGTGAATATTGAAGGGCAGATGTACATCTCTCAGCGGTGTATCCATAGCTTGAAGTTTACAGAGGAAAATTTCCAAGCCAAACCTGTTCAAGGAGCAGGGCTCCAAGTTGAATACTCTGACTTCTTGAAAATACCTTGATTTATCTGGCCAGGCTGGATTGTCAGTCAGGATGTGTGTATTGGCCAGTGAGTCAGCACATGCTTAGCTGGGGATTGGATGTAACAGAAGCTGATTCTTCCCATGCAAGGAAGGACGTGCCGAAGGAGCTAGAAATAATCTCAGAAGATTAAGTGTTGTTTCATAAGAAAAGGGGAAGAACACAGGGACTGTGGTGATATCTGGGACAGAGACAAGCATGGTGTTATGGTGCTTCAAGAGGCTTGAGGATGTGAGAAACCAAGTGTCATCGTCTCTGCTGCTGTTATTCCAGTCTTCTGAAATGTAGAGGAGGCACTGAAGCCCTCTATTGACCTTCATGGGAGCATCAGTGCCCTGGTTCCTAATTATTAATGTGCTAAAGCAAGGGCCGGTTGATACCACAGAGCAGAAGTAAAACTTACCAGAAATAAGTGCGGCTTTTTTAGCATTATGTTGAAGCACAATCTATTCTTAATGGAAATCTTTTTATAACTTCTTAGACTGTGCATTTAAAAGTATCGGTTACAGGACTAGTGGTTTTAAGTGTAAAAATGCTTTATATGCCACAAGAGAAGAAGGAAAGAGTACTCATTTTGTATCTTAGTTTATGGTGTTAAGGAAATGCAGAGATTGTGTCTCCCTTCTCTTCACGGTAAAAAACTTAGAAATGAAGTTATAAAAATGAAAGAAAAGCCAAAAAACCCTGTAATGCACAGGAGTAAAAAGCTAGTGATAATTTTTTATAATTACTTCTGTTAAAGTACTATTTGTTCCAAGATGCTGTTTGGAGCATTTATTTCTGAATTTGGACATTGGCTAGCTAGAAGCCTAAACAATTTTGCTCGGAGTGTTTTTTCTTTTTAGTTGTAGTACTCATTTCTCATGGAGCATGTAGAAGAATTTGAACACTGATGTTTCAGTTAGTTTCAAAAACAAATGTCCCATGTAGCACTTAGAACTTTAGATTTTAAAAATAAGCTGACAAAATATACAATAAAATCCATGCTGTCTGTGCTACTCCTTTTATGAAAATTTACCAAAGATGATGACGCCCATTATCTCATAGTAGCAAAGATTTGAAAGTTTAGTGCTGCCAAACTTCCTTTCAAGTCATGACATCAGGGATATTAGATTAAATCTGATCGTCGTCGTTAGGATTTGACATTCCCAAGACTAATAAATTTCAGAAAAGCTACAAGTCTCACCTTACCTCTTAAAAATTCACTTACACCAGTATGGTTGTGTTGATGTATACAATCTAAGGCAAAGATATCGCTGTGCTTTTCTATGTTGTCTTGCTGTTCTTTGCCTCCACACAAAAAAGCTGGGGTGTGACTTTCTGGGTGTTGGAGGACTAGCTTTTTTTATTCTATAAACTATTGAGGTATCTGAACTTGCAATCCAGGTGAACTATCGATTGTTCATATGAATTCTTACTTCAGGGTTTAATTATACGTCTCTTGAAGTCAGTTAAGTGGCTTCCCTTTGGATTAAGCTGTTTGAGAAAGTGAGTCTTTGGAAATATATATGACTTAGAGGTCGTGGTTCTGAAAAAATAAATCTCTTCTATGTGTATATCATTAGTTTGGTACAAAGGTGGTTTGACTTTCAAGTGGGAGAAAATAATTCTCCAGATATGTATTTAGCACTTTGACCTGTGCAAGTAAAAATTTTACTTTAAGAATGGGGAAACATGGGAAACAAGTGTTTTATATCTGAATCACCTGAAAAATCAGCCCAGGAAAAAAGATGTTTTGCACATGTGGTACCATCTGTTCTACTCACTGTACATTAAAACTCAGTGAGTTTTTTGGGGTTTTTTTTCGTTCTAATGTATTGCTATTATGTAGTGTTTAGTCATGGATTTGGAAAAGGATGTATGTGACCTCATGTTAAAGTCCCAAAGCTACACAGGACTGTCGTGTTAATTGCTCCATAAGCAATGTTCTGTCTGCTCTCAGCAGCCTGGCTCATGTGAGGCAGCTCATGATCTTTAGGGGCCTTTCCTGTTCTTGGTGTGCTGTATCTTCCAGTGTGGACTTGACAGTGGTTAGCTGTCCATACTATATCACAATCTGGTAGCACAGTGTGCCGTTTGGTGTGTGAACATGGGGTCTGTTACAGTGCTGGAGGACTAATTGCAAGTGTCTTTAAAAAGTCAAAAGCCCACCCTACCCTTTTTGTTGTCATTGGGTCTCATTTCAGTAAAAGTAATTGATTGAGTCGTGACCCAGAGAGCCCCAACTGCCTTGAACAGGATAGTGTAAGGAAAGTGGTGCTGGGAGGTGTTTGGGAGGGTGTGGGTGACGTTGGTGGCTGAAGACTGACTCGGGGCCATCGGTGGCTGGAAACTGTCTCAGTAACTGTACGTGTTGTCTGTGCTGCTGTGTACGGAGGTTTTCCCTCTCCGTACCTTGTCCCTACCACTGGAGTAAATGCTACCCTGACGTCAGTGTTTATCCTGGAGATTGGAGAAGGTAGAAGGCCCTGGCCAGCCCAAGTGTTGTGCCCTGCTTATGCGTCATTGAAGAAGTGATGAGAGGAAAAGCTTCTTGTTGTAGGAAAACAGCCAAACATACCTAAAATTTTAACTGTGTGCACCAGAGACCAGGAGAGGCTCATAGGTGAGACTAGTGCTGTGCTGGCTGACAGAAATGTGCCAGTGCAGCAAGCAACTGTTACATGGGGGTGCTCCACAGGCTGGGTTGATAGCTGGTGATTGCTGGATTGATTTGCTAGTCGCTGGTTTTGTTCAGTTTGTGCTGGAAAACTCTTCCAGAGCCGTTGCAGTCTGTCATTTTTAAAGACAAATGAACTGCTTCATCCCTTAAGGCTTCCTCTGGCACCTGCAAGATACTGCACCCGTTGAAAGGAGATGTTTTGCTGCAAAGAAGTTGCATCTGTTTATCCCACCCGCTTTTGAGGGTGGAGGGCTTGTCCCTCAAATTGCAATGCACAGGTTAAGTAGTTTGCCTGGCAACAGACATGTGACGAGATAACAAAAGCAGAAAGACACAGAGGAACAGTATAATGCAGAGCTATAGATGCAAAATTAGAGATGAGCTAACTGACATGAAGTGCTATAATCTGAATTCTTTTAATGCTATTGCAAGTCTGCAAGGCAGGCTGGATGGAGGAGGAGACTGGAGTTGCTGTCATTAAATGGGAGAGAAGAGGAAACAAGTGGATGCAGAGTAGGGAAAGAACGAGTGGCCATGTGGTATGCATTAAAATAACTTTAAGGTAGTGCTCCCAAATGGGGAGGCAGCCTGGTGACGGGCACAAGCAGTCAGCAGTGACGCCTTGCAGGCACAAGGCTCTTGCTGTAGGCAGCCTGTGCCGCTGAGGGGAGCGGTGTCTTGGCATGGGCTTCAAGCCAAATGCAGCACTTGTTTGGACTGGGTGAGGGGTTTGGGCCATGCTGTTCGGTGCTCTCAGACAATGCTTTGGTGCAGTTCTCCAAGTCTCTTCAAGGCTGTTACAGGACATCACTACAAGAGCTGCTGAGCCTGCTGTGCTTTGAGATTTGCCATTTTCTGGGTTTAGTTTAGAAAGGCCATATCCTCCTCATGATGCCTTGTTCTTGCCTTGAAATCCCAAAAAATCCTGAAAGCTCAGAACAGCTGCTGTAATATCATTCCTAGATGACTGGAGTAGTGGTGGAAAATTAATGAATAGACTCAAAAGCTTATGCTGGTCTCTCATGAAGTGGGGGAGAAATGTATCTTTCATACCTTAGAAGTCCAGAACCCAATAGGATTTATCACTTTGATATTGCAGAGACCTGGGGCAGGAATTTCAGATTTATTTATGTGGTACTTACGGTCACTTGATCTCAGTCTGGTTTAGAAAGACATCTTAAAAAGATGTCTTTACTCATTCAAGATACTGGCAATAATCTTTTCAAATTCTTGTTAAGAAAAATACATGCCACATAGAAACATTAATCAAGCTGTGAATTAATTGCTTTTTGTGTAAGTTTAATAAATACTTCAGTGAAGTGACCTGAACACTTTTCTGGGTGTTACTAGAACTCAAAAATTTACCTGGTCGGTCCATGGAAGCAGGAATAGACTTACAGGATGCCACAGGAAGTAAATCCTTGAATCAGGACAGCTTATTATGGAGCTGTTTCTATTAGATTACTTGACTTGCAAATGTCTGTAATAACTACTTAAAAGAAAAAAATTCTGTTTAAACTTGAACAGTCTCACATTCGAGACTAAATCCTTCTCCGAGAGTTCAGTTCTTCCAAAAGGGTCATTTCTGTCTGTTCTCCGACTGAAGAATTTAGAAGGCATCATTACGTCTTCAAAATGTTGTTAATTTCAAATAGTCTGAAAAGAAGAACTGTAACAGCCTTTTAGTCTCATGAAGCAAATGAAAAGTTATGAAAATGAATTGTAAACACTGATAAAGACATCAAAACCTTAGATGAATCCCATGCTTGTGTCTATCTAATGCACTGCAGGGCTCTTTACTTCTCTCTGCATTAACCGTATAGACACAGCTCTCTGCAGCAGTCAGGGACTTGTCCCAGGGTCATCAGTTGCTGTTCACCAGCAGCCTTCACTGATTTTGCTTCTGTTTCCTTAAAGTATTTAATTAATACTGTTAGTTTGGGTTTTTGACTAGGGTTTCTGTGCTTTCTTCTACAAAAAGAGTTTTTGGTTGTTGAGTTGAAGGAAGCTTGGCTATTTGTTTCAGTGGAAGCAGGGTAGAGCCAAGACTAGCTGTGCATGTCTGGAATGTTAGTCTGCACATGCAGTTATTGCATCTGAAGATCAATTTATGTAGTCAGCTAAAAATGTAGCTTAATTACATGGTTCAGTGAGAAACTGTGTAGTACAGCTGTAGCTAGTGAAATCCAACGTGAAAGGAACATACCATTTTAAACCAGAATCATCATCTCTAAACCCAGAGGAAAAGGAGCTAAGTGAGGATTTTCCAGAAAAACATGAATGCAGTGGTACAACACTTCAAACATGGACTCTGCATACATGCTGTGGTTTTGTTTGTTGGCAGGGTTTTTTGGTTAGTTTTTTGTTGGTTGATGTGGGGATTTTTTCCCGTTAAACAGCAGTGGCTGGCTTATGGGTGCTGTCCCTTTGCAGGAGAAATTTTGGTCCAATATTTCAATTTGAGAGTTGTAGCACTGCAGGCAGTCAAACCTGAGAGATCCATGCTTTGAGAGCCTGGGTATAGGGCCTTACAGGAACTCTGTTTTCCAGATGTTAAGGCAGTATTGAAGAGGAGATGCATGAATGTTCTCTAATTTTGGTGATCTGGGGAACATCCTCTTCGCCTATTGCTAAGTCCTGGAAAAATCTTTGTGGGATCAGTATTTCTATGCAGAAACTATGGAAAAACTGGTATGCCTCTAGGACATAGGTGCCTTATTAGATATATTTTCATCTTGATATGTCATGTCTTTTGGAATTGCTTCAGTAAATGTTTTTTTGTAAAGCTCCTTCTACCAGACCAGTGGTCTCCAAAATGAGGTGTGCAAGATGATCCCTTGGGGTACAGGAGAGAAAATAGTAGAAAATGTATATAATTTATAAAAAGTTTAAATTAAAAATTATAAATATTAATAAATATACATATATTGTGGGTGCATGGACAAAATTCTATTTTATTAGTGGGATGCACAATGAGGTGGAGTCCACTGCCTCGAATAAATACATAGAAATTACAAAAATTAAGTCCTGTTAAAGGCCTTCCTCTTTACACGGAGTTCGTTTAATTTTAAAATATTTTTATTTACTGGTCCTGGCAGGGTCTCTTCTTCCCTTTCTTCCCTGAGGGTGTGCTCCCTGTGCAGCCATCACTTTCAGTCTTAAGTGCATGGACAGAGTGTCTCAACTGCTTCAGGTGACTATCACTTCTACACACATTTACATTCCAACCCAGGAACTTAGTAAGGCCTTAGGTTAAAAAAAAAATTCTCTGTCAAGGATGAGTCATCCTGAGTATCTTTCTGTTGTACCAGTTAAGTCTGTCTTCACATTAGGGCCACTCTTTATCCTATTTGCTCCAGCCTGAACCTTCCTGTTGTCAAGAACGGCAGATGTGGAGAGAAAGAGCCCAGGATTGTTCACCCATCATCCTTTGGAAAAGCAGGTGAATGAACCAAATCCTTTCTCTCCTAAAGCTCCTGTTGTGATTTGAGGGTATGTTGTGAATGCCCTGATCACAGTTGGCAATCCTGTTACAGCTGGAAATCTGCTTGGTTTTGAGTGTTTGTATTTAATGAAAAGTCCTATTTCTTGCTTTTTGTTATTTGTAAAGTTATCTCCCTTACAAACTCATCGCCTTCAGAGGGAAGGGTTCATGACCTAGCTTTTGTGCAGAGAATTTGAGTGCATCACAGAGAAGGACATTACTTTAAAACAGGTGCGTCTTTTTGCATCTGAATATTTTTTAAAGGTGTGAGAAACATCCATTTTCATAGCCCTGTCTGTGGATAGATGCTTACTTGATGTAATGCACCTTTTTTCTTTTGTGCTGCTCCATCCCTCCTTGCCCTGCAGCCTCAGGCACCCAGTGGTTGCAGCCATCCTTGCGTGCTCCTGCTGCTATGGGGAGTCACAGCCAGTGAGCTCTGCTGCGCTGTCCTGGGCTGTGTTCACTGCCGTCCTTGGTGGTGTGATGTTTAGTCTCCTTTGCCTAGGTGTTCACAGTAATGTTTAATTACACTGCTTCTTCAGGTCTCTAGATTGTATATTACTGTTTCCTGTATTCCAGAGAGTGATCTTAAGAGCAGTATTTGTGTGTCTCCCTGCTCAATTTGTGTTCGATGCTGATTGTAGAAATCTTCATCTGAAGGTTCTGAGACAGGTGTATTTTTATCTGGCGTTTGTATGGTAGTAGATGTTATCACTGGCCATAGGACTGTGGCTGTAGATCTTTCTTTTTCATGTGTTCTGAGGAATACCACACCATATAATGTTATTTGAGAAATTATAACATTTCCTAGGGAGAAAACTGTTACCCTAACTGAGATCCACTAGGTCATTTAAGAAAACAAAAAAGGAATTGCTACAAACAAATGTATGTCTACTTCTGAAACACCTATTTTAAAAGCCATTTAAAAAACAGGAAATATGAAAGGAAATTTTACATATTTACCTAATGAACTTTTAAAAATAACTGCTTGATTGAATATACACTGTAACCCAGCTTTTGTATCATATGTTTGACCTGATTATTTAATATTTTGTTTTCTGTAATTCTACAAAGTTGCATCCCTGTCAGCTATCTACTGATTTCACTAATAACATTCCTCTTTTGCTTTCATTTGTTGTGAAGTATGGATAAGTGATCTCTGGAAAATATATAGGCTGTAAGTTCCAGTTGTGACTGCCACTGACCTTGCCAAATTTACTCTGTGAGCTTTACCCTGAAAGTGGTTGCCTTGTAGTAGCACAGCACTCTGGTGTTAGTGGACAGCTCAAAAAAATGAGGCAGCAGTAGAGATTTAGTTTAGCCTGCACAGCTACCAATGGTAGCATTTTCATGGGTTGGCACTGGCAGGTCAGGTTTGGGGTTTTTTAATACAAATACATTTTTCACTTTTGTCTTTAATGAGCTTGAACTTGTTTAACTGCATGGTGAGGACCTGTCAGAGGAATCTGAAAGCTTTGTTCAAAGTGTCTTTCTGGCTGATGAAATATGCTAAACTGGGACCAGCCAAATTGAAACACAGGCCACTTGTACCTAGGGTTGCTGGCCAGCTTCTCTGCAGGAATCCAAATTTTGCTGCTAATTTTTTGACTGTGAGTGCTTTTCTTGACTAACTGATGTCTAGTGGTCTTCATTGTTGCTGTTTGCTTTATGTGGATTGCTAGCAATTATACTCATTTGGCTTTGAAGTTGAGCAGTTCTTTTCCCATCCTAACACCAACAGTTTTGGAACAGATTAAAAAAAAAAGAGAGAGAGAGAAGAGAGAGAACAGAAAAATAGAAACTTTCATTTTCAGACGGAAATTTGCAGATATCCTCCAGGACAGCTCTTTCCCAGTGTAGAAGCCATCCCATGCAAAGCATGAACGTTGCCTCTTCTGTGTGACATGAGGTCCTGCTTGTAGCCAGCTCCAGGCTTCCTGGGCTGGAGTGAAATTCAAAGAGAACTAGGAGGCATAGTGACAGATCCAGATCATGTCAGCCCTCAAGACGTGTCCTCCTGAGTCTGTATTTGAGCCCAGTTGGCAGAACTAACGTCTTGTGACTGGGCATCTCCAGTGAGTGAATAAGTTGATTCAGTTGTTTGGTTGGACATGGGGAGGACGGATAAGTTCTGTGTAGCCCAAACTTGAAGGAGTAAGTTCCATGTATCCATTTTTATGTGGCTGATGCGGTCAACCCCCTTACTGGTCATGCTCACCTGCAGCTGAGAATTTGTAGGATTTGGTATTTTTATAGTAGGATTCAGTTTTCGTTGTGTTCCTCTTTGCAGGAATGCTGATAGTGAGGGCAGAAGTACTTGAGTGTCAGCTGCTGTCTGCTCCAGTATGCACCTGTGTCACAAGCAAGAACGGTTACACGGCAGTTGATATATTTGCAAAGGGCATTTTTCAACCAATTTTAGACATTCAGAGTAGGAATGCCTTCCAGCAGGAAGAAGTATTCACAGTGAAGGAAGCTTTAGGCAGCACTGCACTTGCATTGTGCCCAGGCCTGCACTTGGGATGGAGTGGCAATGCTGTGGTGGTGGCACATCTTCCCGGGCGCAGCTCATGGACTGGCCCAGGGGCTTGCAGCTACTTTGTTCTTCTTCCCCAACAGATACAGAAGGTGTCCTAAAACCTAGCACTGAAACTTGTGGCTTGGAAAGAAAGAAGGAATGCTGCTCTAACTAAATTTGATTTATTTTAGTGCTTTGTTTTTACTTCTGATTTGCCTGCTGTCCTTGCAGGTGGAAACAGTCCTGAAAATTTTTTTCTTTGCTGTTTATAACTACTGTGTGGGTGTTGCTGGGAGAGATGGAAACAAGGGGGTGAGAAATGGTCCCCATTTTTTAATTAAGAGAGTTGTGTGTATTATTTGCCTGGTTTGGGGGTATGTGTATGGGTATGTGTGTACATCGATTTATTTTCTTTCCCCCCTTCCTGTTGGTATATTATCTCTATATACTGAACTGCTTTTAGCCTATGAATGAGTCTCTTGAGTATTTATGCTTATCATATGTAATTTAATTCTTGAAACATCTTGCCTAGCTTCATTATTCTAATAGTATAAAAGACAAAGTTCCCAGTTCAAGTTGTTATTCGTGACTTATTACCTAAGCATTTACATGTGAGTGTACAGAGTGTGTGTGTGTTGAGGCTTAAGGGAGAAGAACCTTGCTTGCTTCAGTAACAAGGATATGCCTTGAAGCTGGTACAGGGATCTGGATGCCCCTCGATCTGAGCTCAGAGATTCACAGTGAAAGCATTACTTCTGCATCATGTGGAAGGGAGCAGGTGTTCGTACAATTACTTGGGTACACTTACAATTGGTAAGAAGGGGCTGTGTGGGCAGCCCCCATCAATACTGCTCAAATTAATCAAATTCTTCACAGAGGACCTATTGATATTTGAGTATGAAATAAGAGCTAAAAGGCCTCTGTTCATTAATTTTTAAGAGGTCAAATGCCTTCCAGGCTTTTGATTTTTTTTAAGGCAAATCATAAAACAGTAATTCACATGGGAAAAATTTTGTCATGTTTAAACAGCAGCAAAATCTTGTGGGACTTTGCAGATGAACGCACTTCCTGATGTTTGATGACTTTTAAAGATTGATGGTAGGTGGTGTGGTTTTGACTCTCACACTGCATAAACCCGGGACACCTTCATCATCAGATATGTGTTTACAAATTGGAAAGTGCTTTATATCATACCCAATGCAATGCAGCAGTGGTAAAATGATGAAACTGTACTTAAAAGCTTGTAAAGCTATAATTTTTTAGGGAAAAATTCTATTAGTTTTTGAGTAGACTGATTAGCCTGATTTGTGAAATAACTGCTCTATTAGGTGAGGCTTTGGTGGTATGATCTCATATTGCTTTCTAGCCCTCTAATATTTGTCCAGAAACAACCCTGGGACTAAGAAAACCAAATTCCTTGTCATGTGGGCCAATGCAAAGAAGTCAAGCCAGCTGCAAGATAATGATGCTGGATCTTGGACATGAGCACTGGAGATGAACAGCTATGATGTGTCATTGTCTGCTGAATGCTTTCTATTCAGTAATATCCTTAAGCTATTAATCAATCAAGCAGTAACATATGTTACATAATACAGTATTTCAATTTTGTTGGAATTGTATTCTTTCCAGACTTCTTACATGATGCCTTAATACCAGCAAAGAATGGTGCTTTTCTGTAGCTTCAGATGAAGGCTTTCACCTTCTCTGTAAAATTTCTGTAATAGTTAGGATTTTTCTCATGATTTTATCAAATCTAGATATAAAATCAGAGGGCTTTGTCTTTAATTTTATTCACTCCTTGAATGTAAAGAGAAGAGAAACACTGAAATTATGAGTGTGGTATATAGTCAAGTGATGGAAAGCAGGACAGGTTGATAACTTTTGAAATGTTTACTTCAATAACTTTGAATCTTTGAAATCAAACTGGTGTAATCAGACAACTCTGCAGTTAAGAAAAAGAAAGCAAAAATGAGAACCATTGAATTACGAAGTATACTCATAACAAAGTTAATCTAGGTCATTGGATCAAGTTCCTTCACCTGCTGAAGTGTAGTAAACAGGAGTGGAGGCTTCTTACTGTTTCAGGTGTAGAATGCTTGCATTTGTGGCTCCTCGATTCAGCATAGGTCTGGGCTTAGTGTTTAGAACAGAAACCTAATCTAAAGGTATGAAAAGTAACCTCCAAAAGAAGTTGAGTTCCTTAATTTCACTAATCCGCTCTGTCAAACAAGCTAACCCCAGTCTCTTGAACTCAATTTTCTAGCTTCACAGCCAAGCCCTCTGAGATGATTTTGCAAAGCCATTTGCTTATTGCTCTGCTCTCTTTCATTGGATCTTGAAGCAGTGGGCATTAAACATACTTCCTATCCCTACCAAAATAAAAAAAATTAAAAATTGAGGGGCAGATAAAATTGGGGAAAGGACTTCCCTTTTTAACACAAGACTTAAAGATTTTTTTGCATCCTCTCATACAGGTATTATGTATTGGTCATCTTCAGGCCTGATAGTGCAGTGTGAGTGGGGCTGTATTTGCTTGTCTCTTTTTAATGTTTTACCATGAAAAAGCCTTTTCGCTGACAGATAAATGTCATATGTTGTCTCATAGTGGTTTTCATGCAAGCTTGTCAGATTATTTTTGCTACATGTTGTAGGAGCAGATCCTGCTTTCTGGGAGCATTGAATATTGATGCAATTTGTTTACTGTTTTTAAGTAGATGTATCCTACTTAGAACAGTGTCATTTGGTACTTCCGCATATCATTAAATTCACATTTGATTTACTCTCTGTTTTACCAGTCTTGTACATTTTGGAACTGCACTGTACTTATTGAAATGCCAAATTTGTGCTGTGACTCATGATAAATCTGCTCGGGTATGTGTCATCTTCACCCTCTGTGAAAGGCTGTCTTCTCACTCTGGAAGTGGGGATGACTTTTCTGTGTTTTTTCAGGAAGGGGTTCATCCCACTATGGACAATATTAACCCTCTACTGACCTGACTCTGCAATGTAACACTGCAGCTTCCAAATTAAGTATATTTATTTTAAAATAGTTTCCGATGGAGAACAGAGGCGATGCAAACCAAAGTCCAAAAATTTTGGATTTAATTAAAAGATCAGAAATTCTGGCCTCTCTCTCCATGCTGTTTCTTATGATCCGCTGCTGGCATCTCCTGCCAGTCCCACCGGGCTAGGTCTGAGGTGGAACACAGTGAAAGATGCCTGCTGTACTTGGTGGTAGCAGTCAGGTGTTTTTTGTGCAGATTGATGTCTTTGGTTTTTTCCAGCCCTAGCTGTTTGCTTTCTTTGATTTAAATAGGGAATGGTGTGAGGAGAAAGGTAGAGGAGCAGTTGAAGATTAGATTGGCACCCTTGTGGATCTGGGCTTAGTTGCAATGAGTTCCCAAGAGCTCATGTTAGAAAAGGGTTGTGTTTAAAGTAAGCCTTTCTCATGTTTGGATCACAGTGATAGTTTTGCCTCTGTAGATGAGGAAGAAGCAAGCATAGCATCCAGGATAACTGCATGTTTCAACACTGTCAGTTCAATGCTGTGAATTCTTGCCTGGGAGGATGCTGTTCTGAACGTTTCGCGGGTGGATGATTATGTATCGCCTTCAAAAGTCCTGGGGTTTCTAGCTTCTCATAGAACTAATCCATCAAGGCTTCATCTAACAGTGCTAATATTTCCCTTATCTCTCTGGCAGGGGGTGGTTTGTTTTAATGTGATCTCATTGGTATTAATTAATGAGTTGGAATGCTGAACCTTTTTTTCCCTTTTATTCCAGTGCCATATATATTTGTGTTTTTAAGGTGGAGAGTATGCATCAGAATTATGAGGCAATATAAATAACAAACACTTCTCAGATGGCGAGGGGAAATAATTTTAGTTTATATTCTGCAACATGAAGTGTTTTAATGATTTGAAGCATCCTATTTTTACAGAACAGATTTCAGATATAGGTGACTGAAGCATTATGGCAAGTTCTGTCACTATCCAAACAAAACCTTGGTTTAAAAGTTATATATCTTGCTTTCTGATTACTCCCCAGTTTTAAATGTTACTGCATTTATGTACGTTGCTATACATAATTTGTGCATTAGTAATTTTGTTGACCAGAGCAATTAAGCCGAGAAATAGGGATGACTGAAAGCAAGATTGTACACTTGTGTAAAAAGTTTTTCAGTCAGAACTGAAGAAAATCACCAATGTAGAGGAACTAGGTGTTCCAAAAAACCCCTGGATTTTATCTGTTCTCTTTCCTTGGGTTTTCTGTGTCTTTTCTTATGAATATTTTCCTTAATGAGGCATGAACTGTCCTTTCTCAAGTGCCTTGGTATTGCTTGTGGGACTCTGTAGACCAGGCCTGTGATAAGAATTAAACTACATCTTTATGGTGTTATCTGTGGGAATATCTAGCAGTCAGGTACTTTGGTTATCTCACTGATTTTGCTTTGCACTGAATATTAGGCTGGGTTCTTTCCATGCTGCTACATACTGCAAAAATCTTGAAAATTGCTTTTGTCTTTGCTCTGGGCTTGCTTCAATGATGACCCTATCGATTTTGTTTGCTTTTGTTGTGGGGTGGGGATTTTTTTTGTTGTTTGGTGGTTTGGGTATTTTTGTTTGTTTGGTTTGATTTCTTCCTAAGGAATGGCAAATGGTCAACTCTCACCCTTCTGTTTTCATGAGCAATGTATTCTTTTTTGATCTTTGCTCTTTATCCAATACATATTGTTCTAACTCCAGGTTTTATAATTTCAAATTAAAATAATTCTTGAGGTCATTGGGACAAGGCTTTCCCCAGATCAGTGTGGAAGCATCAAAGGGGAGAGTTTTGACTAGCAGTGAAGGAATCACTTTGGGGAGAGGTGGTATCTCCTCACCAGCTGGGATGTGAATCTGCTGTTGGAAACCAAGCATGGCTCACATGCAGTGAGCATGTTAAGTGAGTGTTAATGGGCTTGCTCTTTGCCAGGCATGTGATATAGATACCAGGAATAGAATAATTTGGATATTTTCCTCTTCTGATGGATTAAGCGGTACACTGTGTTCAACCAGTCTACACAGAGTTCTTGAACATTTGATGCCAACACCTGTTAAATTCCTCTAGAAGGTGTTTTAGCAGTTATAGGGAGGAAAATTGTATGTCCTTGTTTATGTACCCCAGAAAGGAACTTGGTGCTAAAGACAAACATTGGTCTAAATGATCAGTAAAAAATCTTCTTAGAGGAGAGGGTGGGAAATCCTCCCTTCACTTTTCCTGCTGTTGCAATTGCTGTGTCATTCCCCTCAGCAAGCAGTGTTAAACGAGATTAAATATGACCAGAGAAAGACATATCTGCGTTTATCTCATCAGTGTACATTGATGCAAATTCATGTTTCTCAGTAGGCCCTGGGATTATTTTTTTGCTATAATCCAAATGTTATCGTGAAATAAAATTTTTCCCTTTTTGCTTTTAATTGTTTTCTAAACTGACCATTGTTTCTGGACTGTGGCAGTAACCCACTGGAAACACATAGCTCTTCGTGGTAAAACTGATGTAAGTCTTGGTCAAAATTACAGTATGATTTGCTGTGGTCACCAAAGTAAAATGGCATCTCTGTCAGTTCAAATCACTCTGTAGCTGAATGTAAAAGCTTCTCCTGCCCTGTGTTTTGATGACTCATATGTCATCTTCATGTTCATTGCAGAATTCCTTGAGAATTTCTAAGGTGTAGACATGCTTAGAATAAACTGGTGAGTACCAAGGAGGTAGCCTGCCCAAGGCTTGTCACGCAAACCCCTTCTCCACCCAGGTGCTTGCAATGACCCACACTATTCCTGCATCACCCATACAGTTTAGTAGAGTGTGCTGTTACCCTCTGAGAACCCTTGAACTCAGCTGGGAGTTGAGCATCACGAGAACTCTTCATGTGCTTGGTGGTGGAGTACCTTTTGTGTACTAGATGTCCTGAGGTCAGGTTGGTTCAAAGTAACGGTTTAGGGTTAAAAATACATTTATTTGATCCACTACAGGAAAAGGTTGTTTTCAAAGTTGTGAAAAGATGGCACATGAAAATGTATTTTTAGAGTTACGCTTCGACATAAGTTGGTTTCCTGTTTGATTTTTTTGGCTGCTTTTTGTTTGGGTTTTTAAATCCTAAGATCCTTTGTTACCTACTTCAGCATCTTAAATAACTTGTGATAGTGGCTAGTGAGCCCTGCAGCTGGGCTGACATGTCCCAAAGAGTCACTAAAGCTCCATCTTCCCTCTATATCCTTTCAGGTGATGTGTCTTTCTGAAGGTGCTTTTGCTAGAGCTGGTCAGAACAGCTGCTCTGTATTATTTTCCTCTCCCTGCCTAAACCATGAGAAATGTTGAGACTTTTCCATGCTCATTTCTTTCACTAGGCTCTGGCCTGTTATCTCATGGTGGGAAATGAAGTAATTTCCCTCCATGTCCTTAGACTCTTTTGATTAAAGTTTCTATTGAGTATCTCACGTAACACAACTCCTGTTCTGGTCCTTGGATGCTTACAAGGCACACTGTGCATTTAATGTTGTCATCATGTATTATATTTTAATAGTATGAAATGAAAAACAGAGCAGATGTAGAGAAAGATTATATATTTAATCTAAGCTGAATATATTAAATTCAGTTTACTATGCCTATAGCTCTTTTCTTTGTGAGCATCATATAAAAACCAGTCGTGTTACTGTAAAGCTGAATTTGACTGTTAATATTGAGTAACTTCATCTTCCTGTCATGTGCAGTGTTAGTTTTGAAAAGAGGAAGAGGATTTTCTAAGATACTCTTTTTAATAATTGATAGTGTGAAAAAACTGTGCAACTCTTAGTCAGCTTTCATTTAATGAGTTGTACAAATGTGTTTTCAATTGGGCAATACTTCTACTTTATTTAATTGAGGTACAAGATAAATTCTGTACTTGTTTAGGGGTATGTCACATCGTGCTGAATTTGTTGTAGTACTGCTTGTGTCTAGCTATGTGTGACAATCAGATTTCTGATTAAAACTGTTTTAAGCTTCTAGTAAAGCTGAAAGTAAAGCATGGAAACCTTGTGGTTTGGGCATTATCTCTATTATGCTGCGTTGGAATTACAGTTCAGTTTTATATGATTCTTCATTCTGTAGTTACCTACTGGGTAAAACCACATGGTTTCCCCTAGTTCTTAAAAGCAAACAAACAGAACTCCCTAAAACTCACCACAAAGAAACCAATTTGCCATTCCTGTTGAGCTCTATAGTCTGGTCTGCACTAACTGGTCTTCTTTTTTTTATTTAATATTTTTCATTTTTCTGATCAATTATTTACTCTGTTTTCTATGGAGACATGGTCTGTGCGAATGTTCTGTGTACACCTCTTTACTTGGCTGAAAATACTCAATGGGTGTCAAACTAAGTTTTACAGTTATTACCTGTTTTGTGGAAATACTGACTATAGGCAGTGGTTATTGGTATAATACTCAGCAGGTATCAGATACTGGAGATGTCACTTGTCTTTCAACTCTGTGCTTTTCATTGCACTTGTGGTTTTTGGAGTTTTTAATCATCAATACTGCCTTTTGGGGAGAGACTGTTGCTTGAGCTCTGTTAATGAAAGGCCCAGAAAGCAAATGCAGCCTTAGTCTGATGAATTGTTCAAATTCATTAGCTTGCAAAATGACAAAGCCAATTGCCACGTCACCTTGCTTCCATCACCTCCTGGAAATTGAAAAGTACCCTCTGAAATAAACTGCTGCTTAAGGTGAGGACCAAGAAGCTAAAAAGACACTCAAACAACTTAAGTGTCTTCTGTCTCAAATTAGCTTTTTTCTATAGGTATTGAAGAGTTTTCTCTTAAAATATCTTGAGAATTGATTAATATCAAAGTTGCACACAAGAAATCTTCTGTGGTATAGGACACTCTCTTAAAGCCACGTCTGATATGTCTACTGGTGCAGAGTTCAGCTTTCAACCTGTGTTTTGCTGCATGGAGAAACCACTTCAAGGTACACGTTGATCATGTGCAGAGTGTGACTAGCAGAAAGCTAACCAGGTAAATGCTTTGTGCTCAGGGCACAAAGTCTCCAGCTTTAGTGCAAGCTGTGAAACCTGCCTGCAAAGCTGGGACAAAGCTGTTCACCTGGACAAACCATCTACACTGAGCTGAGGTACTAGCTTGTGCACCATTTTTTGTGAAATATAAACTGGGACGTGGGATAGCATTTGGGACGAGGGTGCCATAAACCTGAGCCTTAAGTTTCATCCTAAAGAAATACCTAAAAAAACTGAACCCAAATGCTCCCAAATCTGGAGCATTCTTTTCTTTTGTATAATTTTTAATTTCTGTTTCTTCATGCACCTCTCTCTGCTCTTGGAATCTTTGATCAGTACTGAGTTCACATTATCTGTAGTCTGTTTCACTGACTCACACCCTGAGATCTCACCAGAACAACACAGGTGTTTTCTGTTACTGAATGCAGCTGTTGAGAAGGAACTTCAGAGACAATACACGGAAGTTGTAGTTTCGCCTCCTGAAACCAGGTTATGGCAGTACTCCAAGGAGGAACAACAGTTTAAAACCACTTCTTCCTTAATTCCCTCCCCCTGTGGTACATACAAACATTACTGTACAAAAAGAGAAAGACAACAAACTGACAAGTTGTTATGGTATCCTAGTGTGAACTTTCAGGCAATGAAAAGGAGACTTTTGTGTTTGGTCTGCTGACACTTTACTTAAAGGTCTTAAGAGCCCTTACTGGGAGCAGGACTCTTATTGTGGCTGGCTTATCTGGGGGGCTCCTGATACAGTTTTTGCCCGTTTTTGCCAAGATTATAAACTGGAAATGTGTCTTGAGTGGAAGGAACATTATCAAAACCTCACAACCAATGTTTGAGGGATTTGGGAACAGATACAGGTTTGTAAGCCCAATGTGGCATCATACTTGCATTGAGCTGCTTTGTGCCTTTGAGGAGAAGTTTTCAAGGAGCCCCCCTAAAAACTGGTGTTATCCAGCTCACGTTGTTTTAAGGCAGCCTACTTTGAGCTGCCTGCCTGTGTTCTGTGCCAGATGAAACTCTTTTGTAATCAGGACAATGTGGTGTCTGTGGCTCGGCCGTGTTGGCTGGAGATTTGCCATTGGTCACTGGAGGTTGGTTTGGCTGCAAATGGGCAGCGGTGGGGCTGGAGACAGCTTGTGGAGAGTCAACAGGCAGAGTAAATCTTATGGAGAAGATGGGAAAGACACCTGGAGGGTGATCAAGCCTCAGGCTCCTGCTTGCTTGGCTGATGATTCTCTAGGAGGGCTTCTTGCCTGAGCTGAATCCTGAGCCTTTGGTTCAACATAGTTGGGGTTTTTTTTACTTGCTAGAAGGTTACAAGACTGACATGTGGGCTTTTATTGGCCAAAAAGTTACAGTTTATCTGATTCAATACCTGAGTTGTCTTTTCTGCTGAGGCAAAAAATGCAGTTGCCCAAGGCAACCAATATATTTGGTGTGATTGCAGGTTGTGATTGGTAAACCTCTGTGGGCATGACTCATATAACATTAAAAATTGTGTTGCTTTTTTTCATTGCACTGCTGGTTGCAAATACATATTAATTTTGCTGATTTTATCCTGCTTTACCAATGTTTGTTAAGAACATCTGTGATTTCCTATAAATGAGATACTGAGTGGGAGCCAGCTTTTCCTTTTTTAAAAATAGTGCTAATATTGGTTTCTACTGCATTAGAATCTGTCCTGAGTATGCAGATAGAGCTGGATAATGAAAAAGTTTGCTTCAATCCTTTCTTCCCTTGGCTTACCTACTACAGCTGATGGTCAGAGGTGAAAAGTGCGAGGGAGGTGAGAAGAAGCACTATGTAAAACCAACCACATGTCATTCCAGGGAAGCAGAGTATGAACTCCCTCTTTGGAGATATGGGGAAAGTAATTAACTCAGTTCACACTTTGGGAATGTGGAACTGCAGCCAAGAAAAGCACTTGCTTTTCCAGGCTTACTCTAAGTTGGTCTTTCAGTTTCTTGCAGAAATAAGTCCAGTTGGGTACTAGGGACCCTTTGGAGGTCAGGAGTTGATTCTGTCAGTCCTTTTCTGAGAGGTGATCTTTTTTGAGGTGATGAACTGTCCCTATAAAATGGAATGATTTGAACCTGCTCTTTCTGTTTGATGTTGTACATGTATTTTTAGTCACAGCTGGGAGAAAGGAAACTTGTAAATGGCTAAGTAACTGTGTATGAAGAAACAAAAATTGCTTGTCTTGATTACCTGTAGGAAAAATACTTTGACTGTAGGCCTGAGTATCCCATGTCCCCTTCTCTTCTGCTTTTGAGACTGCTGAAGGTTTAACCCACAGTCCTCAGCAGTTTCAGCTACACAATCATCCTTTAATGCTGAGTTGTGTAACTGGTTTTCCTGGTCTTGAAAGCAGCAAACCCTGAGTTTGGTATTCGGGAAACTGTTGTTGACTGAGCATCAGTACCCTGTCACTGACCGAGGAGTGTCATTGTTCAGCCTGGGGACACCAACATCCGACACCACAGGATGTGGGTGCCTGAGCCACTGGGAAGAAAACCCCCAGTTTTGCCCTCTAACTCTTTTCCAAACTTGACTTTGCCAACAAACCTGCTGGGAGTAGGAGCAGCCAGTGGTCATCTACCTCAGCAGATATATCTATATAGAAGAGTATATTTGCTAAACTGCCTGTCTGGAGGTCCTAGCACAGATGAAGGAAACTCCACGTACCATAAAGCAGCCTTGCTAGCTTTGTGTGAGGTCAGAAGAGAGGAGAGGTGGGGTAATTGGATTTAGAATAAGGGCATACTTTTCTGTCTGTTGACCTAACCTGGGCAACCTTTGTCTAGGTGAACAAGGCTGTTTCATAGTCTGACAAAAAATGTGCATTTTTACAGTACTGTCTCATCTGAGAGATGTGAAGAAAGAAATTACATTCTGATTAATAATAAGCATTTGAAAAGTGAAAGAGATACTTCTTGTTAAGTACAAAATTCAGATTTAGAGATGCACTTCTAAATCAAAAACTGCTATTAAACACTTGAAGGACTATACTTATTAATTTCTGGGGTACTGATAGATGGCACTAGTCTATAGAAATTACTTTCCATTTCCAGAGACCTGTAGAACATACAGGGGGAAAAAAAAATCTAGCTTTCTCTTCTTACACTTAATGTATTATCAGATCCATTCATCTGTCACTTTCCTCTCCCCAAACTATTGTTCCTCATGCTATTTGTGCTCCTTACTGTGCTAGGATTATGTCACAAAACTCTATTTAGAGGCTGATTTTACTGTAGCAAAACGGGCTTGTGTATGTTGTGCTGCATTTTACCTGACTGGGAAGATTTTGTTACTGTGCGGGTTACCACTGAGCCATTGTTTCCCAGTGGAAATCCCTGTGGATGTGTGTCATCAGTAAAGCTCACCTGAGGTGCAGGAGCAGAGCCGGTGTGGGATTGACACTCAGCTGCAACACGAGCTCCTCCAGGAGCCTCACACCATGATGGATAGTCCTGGAGTCGGCTATGCTCGCAGGCAGTGTCCTCTGGTCTTCACCACCTTCTTTCAGCAGTAAATATAAACAAAGCTGCACTCTGATTTTATATGTGAAAGGTAGTTGAAATATATTCTGAAATCAGGAATAAATTGGCATCTTCTAATGAGCAGTGGTTCTGCCTGTGGCACTGCACTTGTCAAAGCACAGGGAATATATTATAGACTATAGGCCTGCATGTCTGGGAGGTAGTTACAAATAAGCTACAATAGGAGAAGGGAAATATTTTACTTCTGTTTTTGTTTACGTAGTCTTCTGTGCATCTGCTCATTTATATAATTGCCCATGCTAGTTTGTGGATTTTTATTATTTTCATTTAGCTCCCAAAGGCTTGGAAACTTCATTATTCATGTAATCTGCCAAAGCTGGAAAGAAAAGCTGTTTGTTCCATTAGGCTGTTTCAGGCTTCTGTGCAGTTTTTGACTTGCTTTTAAAGATACAAAGAACTATGAGTAGCAGACTGCCTGAAAGGTGAGGAATAAGCATGACACAGAGATGTCTCAAGCTCTGTTAATATCTCTGAGCTGCTGCATGTTTCCATTAACTGTTGACCGAAGTGATAGTGCTTAAAAGCATGCCCACCCCTTTACTTGACAAGATGGATAGTCTCTTTCCTCACATGGTGACAAAAATAGTCCTTTCTCTGATTAAACAGGCATTATCAAATATATTCAAAGCAAAGGTGGTCTCCTTATTTTTGAAAGAGCAATTCTTCAGGTAGATAAGCTTAGTGGAGTTGCAATGTTTTTTGGAGACCCAATATAGATGGCATTGAGGAGTGTTCACGCTGTGGCATGCGCCTGAATGATACGCAAAACAGCCTCACAAACTGAATGTGAATTGGACTGTATTTCCCAGAGAGTCTCATAGATGCCTACAGAGTGGTGGTGATGCAGGGAATATTCTTAGAGCAAGTAAGCTGAGTATGATCCCCTTCTCCCACTGCTTTCTTGGGCTGTTAATAAAGCCATGATGCCTCTTGTTACAGAAGATAACCTTCTTAGTGTTCCGAAGACAGTTTGCAAAGGACAAAGCCTGAAATGATTCAAACAGTTTGGGGAGTATTGCTCCCATGTCCAAACAATGGATTTTTTTGTTAATATGTAGTAAAAATCATCAGTCTTACCTTAATCAAGATAATTTTGAAAGTCTGTATGCTACTGAGAATTAACTATAACAGTGTTTTTGTTTAATTTTTTAAATTGTGTTATTTTAAGCCCTGTTGAAGGCCACTGTGGAGTCATAGACAGATAAAGACACTGGAAGCACAGAAGTCCAGTGGATACAGTTATCATTATAGCACTCTTTGCACTAATTATTGAGGCTATTCAAAATGTAATTGGACACAAAATTTCATCTCTAGAGAAAAAATTCTACTAAATGCTTGGGCCATGTTAAAAATATACCAGATCCTAAGAGAATGCTTCACAGCACATTGTACCAAAGATCTGCTACCTGATGAAGGAAAGAGGTGAAAAAGAAGATGTACAGTGATGCCAACTACTAACTAGAAAATCAGAAGAGTAAAAGTGAGAAAACCCTTAGGCTGAGATAAAGACATTTTAACAAGGAAAGCAAAAGCCATGCATGTAAGCAAAGCTAAACAAGGAATTAATGGACTGCTTTCCATGGGCAGGCAGGTATTCAGCCTTCTCCAGGAGAGCAGGGCCCCATCACGTGTAATGGTTACTTGGGAAGACAAATGTCATCACTTCAAACATTCCCCCACCTTCTTCCCCCCACTGTATATACTGAGCATTGATGTCATCAGGTCTGGAATATCCCCTCAGGTAGGTTGGGTCACCTGTCCCGGCTGTGTCTCCTCCCAGCCACCCCCAATCTCTTCCCCAGCATGGCAGAACGAAAAGCAGAAGAGGCCTTGGCTCCATGTAAACACCTCTCAGCAATTACAAAAAAGCATCTCTATTATTGTCGCTGTGTTCAGGACAAATCCAAAACATAGCCTCATACTAGGGGCTATGTGAAGAACATTATCTCTACCCCCACCAAGACCAGCATAATTAGGCATTTAGATTTTTTTTTTCCTATCCTTGTAGTTAAGTTTGTGCTGGTAGGCAGGAGATAAATCACGGGTGGAGGAAGTATGGTTGTCATGGAGGTAAGAATATAGAGTACAGTGAAGCTTTTGTATGCGTACAAAAATGGGAAAGATGGGATACTTATTGCTTAGTCCTGTGGCCTCCCATTGATGTCTTTATGGAAGAAATTAATTTTTTATTCAATGGCTAGTTATGGTCTAAAAAGTACACTAAATCCAGAAGACTGGGCAAAGTTTCATGCATGTGGAAGTAAGAGGATTAAGCAATTTTAGTAATTTTTTTTTTGCTGTAATTGAAAAAAACCATGCCTTCTTAAGCAAAAATACTTTTTGGAAAACCAAAAAAAAAGAAATTAAATTTTCCTTTAGCATCCAACCTCCTGGAAAAGCCTCTTTTCTTCATAAAAGGGAAGAAGTGCCACCCAGAATAACTTTCACAAGAAGGAAAGGAATCACACATGTGGGAGACGTGTATCTAAGCTCAAGTGATAAAATGTGATTAACTGAGATTGGAGCAACCATTGAGATTGGAGCAGCCATCATGTACTCCAGAAGACCAGCAAGCAGGAAGTGGGCCATTCTTTTGGCATTTACTTGGAGGTGTCTGGTCCCAGTACTACAGCAGGAGAGTAACATTCCTTTATAAAATGTTCCACTGTTAGTAAAGTTTGTCAATAGCTCTACCTGCTCCCTGCTGACTACTCCAGAATGCTACCTTGGAGTTCTGACACATCAAGGACAGTACGGCTGTTCTGCGGCTGTTCTGAAGATGCTCTAGGGATTGGTTTTGGTTTTGTTGCAGTTTACATATGGAAGCAGATTATAAGGGCTGTCAGACTGAAGGCTGACATCCTTGCTTTCCCATTGGCACCACCATCCCCCAGTGGGTCGGAGAGCAGAAAGACACAGTTGCTGCCATCATCTGCTTCTGGCTGGTTTCTCCACAGACCCAAATGGGCAACTTGCTCACCCCTGAATGCGTAGTCCTGCTGTGGAGGAGGTCAGACAGAGTACCCTCGCTCAGTGTCCTTCTTTGCCTTGTTTGATCCTGTGAGGCCACACAATTTTTAATTTATGTATAACAGCAGGTAGTGCAGCAGGAGACACCTTTGCCCCTGTTGCAACCACTTTTCATTCTGGGGAAGGATCTGTTTCTTCTGTTCAGAAATGCATTACTCAAAATCCTTTCTTTGTAGGACTGAATTTTATGCTTACTGATATAACCAATATTGCAGAGGATTTGGAATTTTTTGCTTTCTTTTTTGTTTTTTCCTTTCTCTTCTCAGTAGGGGAAGACTCCCCTGTGTTTCAAACCTTTCTGTTCTAATTGCCACGCTGATTATTCCTGTATTGTTTGGGGCATTTTATTTTAAAACTGAGATTGTGTTTCTTAATCTTTGCATAGTAAATAAAATGTCCTAAGCAGATAAGTTTATCCCTGTTTAAAATATACATGTGAGATACATATATATGTGTATCTCCTAAGCATAGAGAGAAAGGAAGGACGGTGATTTAACTGGTTCAGAAAACACTATCTAATTTTGTGCAGTAGGTGGTATGATCATATTTTGTTGCTATTTGAGTCTAGTGGAGTAAAGGATCTCCTTTTTCTCAATTGAAGAATTACCCTACCCTTGAAATACACACTCCCATGAGAAAAAGTGGGTATTCTGAGCTGGTTGATAGGTAAAGGGAAGGAAAATTATATTGATGTTGTGATCTTGTCAGTTAGAAGTGAGAAATCCAGTGTAAAGATGGAAGGCTCCAGATGTTTCAGTAGTTATTTTAAAAATATATTTGTGTTTGTGTCTTTGTATATTTGTGTATAACAGACAACTTACTGGTTATACATAGATGCAGTATTATATAGATACTATTTCTTATGAAGCTGTTGTTTCTTATGCTTAAAATATTTTCTTCCTTTTTGTTCTCTTACTTTGTGGGTACTTCCAAGGGTTTTTTTTGCTCTATATGTAAAAGCTATTTGACATTATTCTACTGTATTGTGCGATGCATTAAGGAATTTTAAGGCAAGACATAACACATTTTAAGATGCTGTATTGTCTTTTATTAGGAGAAAGTCTTGTAGAGCTTGATAAGGATAAGGATAATCTTGAGAATCAGTTACAGAGTAATGTGTATATTGTTTGCTATGAAGTTTCTGTTTATTGCTGGTTATAAAACTAGATGAATGGGAGTTTTTATTTTTCTTTCCTTTAGTGTCAGTATCTTTGGGCAGTGTTGACTGAAAGTAGGATATACTTGCTTCAGCTTCTCTTCAAGGAGGGTGGTGCAGGACTAGAGAATTCTAGCAATGAATAAAGAAAAACAAGTCTTTTGGTGGTGGGACAAGAGCCAGCTAAAGAAGGTTGAAGAATTGGGTCAGAAAGCTTGATACCATCCTGAGGATTAGGGGAAGGGATGTGGCCTCACCATGGCATATCCCTTTAACCGAGGGCCTGGGAGGAGGAACCTGAGACAGAGTAAGTTTAAAGAAAAGCAAGAAGAAAAAAAAACCAAAAAAGACTTGACATAACATTGCAGTTGTATTTAGTGGTGAAGAGAGTTTAGGAGGAGTGTGCTTGAACCCTGAAGCACTTGCCTGGAGAATGTGATGTGAGGCAAGGTTAGGCCTTATCAGGTTTGACTTGGAGAATCCTTTGGGCTGCATCGCTAATTCCGTGGATACCTCAGCACTGCATGTTCCTGACGAGGGAACTTGGGCACAGCATTGGCAGCGTGTTCATGCTGAGCTGAGCAGCAGCCAGGAGAACACCTGCCAGTGCTGTGTTGGCAACAACCAGGGCTCAGAGCTGCCCAAGATCAAAAGGTGCTTCAAGCATCTCTTCCAGTGTCTTTGTGATCCAAAAGGGTGGTGCTCAGACAGGAATGGCTCTCACTCTGCCATTGCCACAACACCGTGACGCTGATGCTGTGCTGTTTTCTCGACACAGGGTCGGGATTTCCCAATTGACCGTCCTCTTTAAGTTTCTGGGACTCATCTTTACCAACATCCCAGTTAGTTCAAAAACTATATGGGCTTTTCTGCACTACAGAACAGTCTTTGGTATTAGTAAATACTCTTGCTGTAGAAGAATGGTTAACTTCATTTTTCCTTGAGTGCAGAAGTCTTTTCAATGAATAATGTAACACATTTGAAGGTTTGGAGGAAGATCTTTTGAAGATGAATGATTTTTAATTATGGTGTTCATGGTGCATAACAGCAGGTCTCTGTACACATCTTTTATTGCAGAATTATATTTCAGGTGGATCATATGGTAAAATAAGAGGGGTTTGTTTTCCTTTTCAAGATAAAATGTATAGGAAAAAAAATTTTTTTTTTGTTTCTCTGAGGTTCCTGAGAAATTGTAAAGTAGCAAGGCATAATCAAATATCCCATGTGACAGTGTCCAACACTGGAGACCTTATAGGACTGTATGGGAATTCCTGAGTCTGCAGGTTGGGATAAACTGCCCTTCACTGCAGATGCTCTTCTGGCTGCCAGGACAGCATTCAAACTAGGAAATACTACTGAAGCAAATGTTGGCTTCAGTGCTTGTCACGCATTTATGCTTTGGTACACCTTCCATCCTATAGTTAGGGGAAGTTTACATTTCTATCAGACTGTTCTGTCAGAGTCCTAAACAGATTTTTATTTTTTAAAGTCCAAATTTAACTTTTTAATTTTTTTTTTTAATATGCTGTCTATAAAGGAGGGATTGAAAACTGCACTGAGACTTACCAAGCAGGAGACTTCTAGTCACAACCCCGCATTCTGTCCCAGCTGAAGTCTGAGTTTAGAAGTTTTTCAGTTAGGAGGCAGCCACTTTCTCAGATGTGTTAGAGGGATTTTTTTTTTTCTTCTCTGCTACCTTGAAACCAGATTTCTTGTGTGCTGCCTTTAGTGCCCCCATCCCAGCTAGATGAACTCAGGTCTCAGTGGGACAGCCTGTGCACTACTTTGAAGATGATGGCACCAGTTCTTTGTGGCTTTTCCCAGTCTAACAGCCATCACTTAATGCTGCTGAAGGTATTTTGTCCTTGGTAAATAATTTGCAAATCCTTTGCTGCTACTTGTTGATCATTTTGAATTGAGAGCAGATTAATGATTGTTTCTCTACGGGCAGTGCTGGCCTCATAATAACAGCTATCCAGCTTTCTGTGCCTGTCTAAATATCCTGTACTCAATGACTCCAAAGGTATGTATCTGGGTAGTGTGCAAATGCCTAAATATAGCAATAATAATCTCTAGCCTTCTTTTCAGTCAGCAGAAGAAATTACTGGATACATTTCCATTTGTGTGGAGTACAGACTGAGATAAGTCTATGTTGACTTCTGTTTCAATGTTAATTTCTGACATCTTCCTGGTACTTTCAGAAGAGGAGAAATTCTTTTTATGAAAATATATCTGAACTTGTGGTCTTTGGTCCCTGGTTGTGGGTTGGGCTTTTTCCCTGTTATGCTAGAGAATACACAGTTCTCAACCCCCTTCCGAGCTGCCAACTTTCTGTTCCACTGAAGTTACTTCTGGCTCCAATCCCAGTATTTGTAGGGAACAGTAGATCCTATTTTAGCCTATACAGATTTAATTGCTGTGAATAAGATTGACAATTATCTTCTTTTGTGTCAGAAAATCCCACCAGCTGTTCTAGATGCATTTAAACAGTTACACCATTTTAAACTCACATATCGTATCAGGAGATATAATGCCAATTTTCAGGCATCTGGTCATATGTCCTTGGCCTTTATTTTAAAAATAATTCTGCTGCATTTATATCTGTTTCTTCTGCTTCCCTTTAAATCCTGGTTCTCTGCACTGGGTGACATAAGTAGTCATACCAAAGGACTTGTATATCAAAGATGCATTTTGAGGAAAATGCATTTCAAATAGCAAAAAATCTTGTTGAAAGATAAATTGATGGGCTTTTTTGTTGGTTTTTTTGTTTGTTTGTTTATTTGTTTTGCTCCCTCCACCTTCATAAGCTCAGGCACATACATGGGAATCATCTGACCACATGCTGACAACCTGCTGTGTCAGTGTCTAGGCTCAGCTTTATTGTCCACAAAGGGGAAGACACATTTCATGCTATGTAAACAACTAAAATAGGTCAGATGAATCATGCCCCAAGATGTCTTCTTTCTCTTTGAGCTAATCACCCAGACTTTATAAGCAGACTTAGCTGTCTGCACTGTAGACTTCTGACTAAATCTCACTTCTGGGGACGTACTTGTAGCAGTACTCACATGTGGGTGACTAGGCACATTAGACATGTAAGAAGATTAACAGTATGTGACTTCTTGATGCAGAGCCACTGCAAGTGCCAAGGTGAAGGTGCTCTAGGATCGTCTTCTTGAAACCAAAGGCAAACTTGAGTGGATTTTCTCAAGAAAGAGACACGTGTTTGCAGTTACATACCCCTAAACTGGGGTGTACCATCTCTTCCTCATTATTAGCTTCCTAGACTCCTAAGATACAACTTTATAACTTTTTGTTCAGAAATGTTAGTTTTGGCAGGACTTCTCCTCCCTATCATCTGCTGTTTCTGCCTCAGTATTGTCTCTCTGGTTTTGTTGTGGAAATATGTTCATTTGGTTTAAAAAAAAAGATCATTTCATTGCTCTGGTGTCCCTGTGGGGTAGCACACTGGCATGTTAAGATGGAGGTTACTTGGATTGGGAAAGCCAGGAGAGGGGATACTTGAAGTTTGCCTTTCATCCTTTGCCTGAAAAGTTGCTTCTCTTGCTAATTTTACAAATTATTCGGCTGCTGAATTCTGTGGGGGTTTCTTTTCAGTCGGAACACATTGTTTAATATTTATTTAGAATCTTGTCGAGGAGTTAATAAATTAAAACTTTCATTTTCACTCTTTGCCTTCATGCATATTTCACAATTGTGAAACCGTAAGTATAATTTTTGAAAGTGACTTGTTCCTTGATGCAGCAGGATGCAGGGACACCCTAATACTTCATTATTTCCTGATATATATTTTTACAGATCCTGGCACAATTTTAATTTCCCAGTGGTCTGAGAGGAATGGAGAGGGTTACACGCAAATTCCAGTAGTCAGTGGGTTCTGGGGCTGACTTTGTTCATGTTGAGATCTCTCGGATCGTGTGTGCCTTTGGGTCACACTGTGCAGGATCTACCCCATCAGGGCTGCTTAGATTTGTTTGTGCCGGGATATGTCAGCTCCTCTAGGCCTCTGTGGGCACAACTGATTCTCCTTAGTTATAGCACTTTCTGAAGTATTGGATGTTGGCCCTACTTACTATGTTTGTGCTAAGTATTTGCCAGTCTATAGGTTTTCCAGTGTGCCTGCTGCGTTTGCAAATGAAAGCTTGGATTGAGGGTTTTTAGGTGCTTGTGCTATTGACTTTGGAAAGGGTAAGGTTGCTAGTGGAGACAGATGCACAGCACAAGTAGAAGAATGGTAGTGCTGGAGAAGCATGACCTTTCATACCTCACGGGATGTCAGTGAGCTGCTCCTGCACAGGCCAATTCCTGTGCACGCATCAGGAAAGTCAGGTGTGTTGTTAGCGCTTTGCTCCCTCTGCATTCCATTATGGAAAAGGTCCTGGGCAGCCTGTTCAAGATGACCCTAGAACCACATGACCTCCAGAGGACACTTCCAAGCTCAACTGTTCCCTGATTTTCTGGTTTTGCAGCTTTCAAAACTGTTTCTTAACCTTGTTGTGCCTTCTCTGCTCCTGTGTGGGAACACATCTCTTCATTCCACTGCTTGCAAGGACAGCAGGAGCCTGTGGGGAGGATTTGCCCTGAAGTTATGGCATACCATAATAATAGGTGTTGTGCAGACCCCAGAGCTTCAGTACCTTCCCTCCAGATAAAGGTAGTAGATGGGGCTGGAAAGGACACCCTTATTTCAAAGCTGTATGCACACACACACACAGAGCCAGACACTCATTTGCTCACTGCTATTTTCCTGCTATTGGGTAGAAATTCTGCTTTTGGCTGTGATTCTTCTTTTACTGGTACTGATTTTACCAGGGTTTCTATGTTGACTTGCACTCTGAATTGTCCTTGAACTTGAAAATTTTCATCTGTGATGGCTGAACAACTGAGCAAAGATATTAAGCACTTCGACCTATATTACATGAAAAATAAGCGTTTTCAATGACATAATATTTAACTGAATTTTGAATAACTTGCCTGAGAAATACCATAGGTTTTTGTACAGAGGTGTGTGTGTGTGTGTGTATGTGTATATAGAATAAATGTAAAAGTACTGCATAATTTTCTTAATCCTGTTTTGCATTAATTGTTGTGAATTTTTTATACTTTATATTTAGGAAAACTAATTTCGTAGTTGATTCTTAGCCCCAAGAAGAATGAATCACTACAAATGTTTTGATGGATCATGGTCTATCAAGATTAAGGGAGTTGCCATTTTTCTGTAATCTATTTTTTTCAGGTTCAGGATTGCTTGATATTTCATTGGTTTGCATTTAGCTTTTATTTTAACAGCTTCAAAGATGAGGTCTAGGAATGCAATTTTAATAACAGAAGTAAAAAATTAGGTTTTGAGGCATGCTTCTATGGCAAAAAATCATTGTAGTGTTTCTTGAACATAGCCCCTTCCTGCAGATCTGCCAGCTAATGTTCTCCTAGAGGAAAAGTGACAAATGTAAAACTCCAGCAGCAGGGTGCAGTTTTTCTTTAACTATTAAAAATTACCAACATAAAAGTGGCTTTGAATTCATTTTCTACTTGTGGATTTTTGGTAATAAAGCTGTACGTAATGTTTTCTCTTCTTTTTTCTTTTTATTCCCCTCCCCGCCCCCTTGCCTTGCATATGTGTGCTTTCATACATATACAGTTTTGAATGACTTTTAAGAATAAATTAGCAGATTGACTTCTTACAGGTTTATGGGGGCTTCACAGTATGCTGCTGTAGAGGGATATGGGGAATAAGGCATTAGGGTGTATCTGTGGAAATGTGTACCTTCTCTGTCACACTTGCAGAGATTATCTTGGGGCTAATTTCAGTTGACAGCTGTATAAAAGGGATTAGTGCTGTCACTGCTCATCTCTTGGGGTTAACTTTCACACATGCCAAATATGAGAGATAATTTTTTTTTCAAAGCTTGGACCAGTTTTGCATAAGCCATTTATCTTGATTTCTCTTAACCCTGAAAGAGCTGAGACTATGGTCCGCAGCATCACAGTCTAATGATGTGGGATTTACTGCATTACTTTAAACACATAACTTGCTTCACTGTAACCATAAGAGAACTTTTATTTGCATATAATTGGCATTTCTCTGAGAAAGAAAGGGTTTATTTTAGATGTACTTTCAAAAGTAGAACTTTGAGAAGGAAACTAGAGAGAAGGGGGAAGTAGCCTTTTGTTTTCTTCATGCGTCCTTGTCATGTGTAAACATTCATTTATGAGTCTACAAGAAAATGAAAATATTTTAATTCAAATTGAGCTTTTCTTTGGGGTTTTGTGTAGTAGTTGGCAGTGTAGTAGTAATAGTAGTGTTGAGCTTGTAGGCAGAACGAATATTTCTGAGGCCCAGATGCTCCTTGCTGTAGCAATTAGGGGCAAGTTGCTGTCCCTGCCTTTTCATCATTTTAGCTAGCGTAGTTTATGTATTTCTGTCACATAACTCTGTGGGGACAACTGGACCTCATATGCAACCATTTTATTAGATGTGTGTCTTGACTACGGTGCCCTCTTTATGAGGGATGCTCATGGTCAAGACTGTGTTCAGCCTCACCTGCAGAAGGTGTTGTACAGCTCTTGGGAACAAACATGGAAGTGGCTGCTTTTCCTTTGCAGTAAAGGAACGGCAGAACTTTGGTTCTCATCTTGAATGTGCACTCTGTGATAGATCCAAAGATGTTTCTCCTTGAAAAGCAGCTCTTAATCACTATCCAATGATGTGTTTCTTGGTGTGCAGTCACAAATCAAGTATTGCTCATCAGTGAACTTTCAGGATCACCCTTGAAGGCTAAAACGGTGAAGTCACACGTGATAAAATGGCTGTGAATAAAATGGTTAATAAAATGAAAGTTTATTTAGTCCCATGGATTTAGGGAACCAGTTGAGGGATGGCTTCAATATCTGCCCGCAGGGGACAATACTAGTGAGTGCTTTGGTTTTGATGTGCACAATGTGAGTTACAGTAATGAATGAATGGAACTGTTTAGGCTGCTTGAAAAGCTGCCTTTCATCTGAGGGAGGAGATGAACAGCTAGAAGGAAATCTCTTTCAAGTTGATTCCCAGTGCAGAAATAAATCTCATGTGGGTGAAAGGAAGGAAACAGCCACCTACCTGGAAATCTAAGACTGTAAGTGAGATCTCACAGAAAAAAGCAGTGGCATCTACTCATATGCTAATCCACTAAAGAAAAAAAAATGGTCAAGGGGGAAGGAAAACCAGCCATGCTTCTATGAAAGTTGGATTTCTGTGGTATCTTTAATTGTCATTCTAAGGCTGTTGAAATTACAACACAAAACTGTTGGAACATGCTGTCTGTTGTATGGTGTTCATTCATCTCGGTTACTTCTGTGTTATTAGTTGGGTGGGATGCAAGCTGGTGTCATGCAGTTGTGGAGCAGTATGTATGTTCCGCAGCTGGAAAGAGGAGAGAAGCTGGCTGTAGCTCCTGTGAGTGCCTGGAGCTGGCCAGGCTGATGGGAGGAGGGAAGGGCTTTGCACTTCCTGATGAATTGATTCATTCAGCGTCAAAACAACTACAGGTGTCCACTGCTGCTCTGAACCCCAGAGGAGGGTAGAATTGAAAATTGCAGTGTACAACAAACTGCCCATGGATATATCCTCTTTTTCTAACTTCGTTTTGCTTGCTAAGCCTTAGGGAGCAGATGCAGAGCTGTAGCATTTTTTTGAGATTAATATATTGAAGCTTTTGTGGAGCAAATGAGAACAGGTTCCTCAAGTAAAGACATCTTGTAGGGCACTTTACAAGCAATGTTCCTTCACTGCAGCTCAAAGACTTTCTGAAGCTTCTGTTGTGGGCTATATTTTGCTCTGAGTATGTAAGGCGTTGGGGTTTCTTTTTGGTCAGTACAACTTTCCTCCTACTGCAGAGCTTGGAATTTTGGCTGATTACAAGTTAATGTAATATCAAAGAGCATGGTATAGGGAGGAGTAAAACAACCAAAGAGCATATGTACTGGCATTGATGCAAAAAAAAGTAAAAATAGAGGGCTGAATAGAAATACTTCAAAAGACTGAAGCTATTTTGGGGGACTTGTGGGGTTTTGTTTGTTTGTGGTTTGGTTTTTGTTTGTTTGTTTGTTTTCAAACTACTATCAAAGTCTGTTTTGGATTTGTTCACTTGGCCTGTTTTGATTCTTTTAAGATAAACTTAGGATTTTGCCATTAGTGACCTTGGCACACTTGAGCTCTGCTTGTTGAGTGAAGAATAGAAGCACAGTGTGACCTACATTTCCACTGTCAGATGGGATCTGGGGTCTTGCGAGATACCAGCAGAATGCTAATTGTGAGCTAAACAAACTAGCTGGCTCCCATCTGGTGGGTTTGCTTTTAGCTGAGGACATGTTTGAGATTAAGTCTTACGAAATGCTGAAGTGTCCATCCAGGTTGATGCAGGTACTTCAACTGTGACCAAACCCCACCACCTCACTGTGCAGGCTTCAGGAAGCTCCTGTTCAGAAAGTGGGATGTGTTTTTACTAGCACCACTATACCTCAAACTGAACCTTAGGATTATATATTTATTACTGAGATGTGTTTAACACAGTAGAGACAGCAAATTCTGTAAAAAGAGGAGCTTCTGATCCAAATTAGAGACATTATTTGTGTTGAACTTCGTAAAAGATTGGATAGGAGATACATGGGTATTGGGGGAGAGGAGGGAAGGGATGGAAAGGAGTTGGTCATCAATAGGTCTAATCAGTTTCTTGAGGAATTTGGAGAGAGAACAAGAGGAAAATTTGCTTGAAAATGTGTATCGAGTAAGCTAGAGAATTATGTAGGCCTCAGTCCTCTTTTAATTATTTTAAAATTTTTTTCTTTGCATTATTATTAATATTAATGATAAAATGGAATTGAAATGATTGGAGATTTTTTTTTGTTTGGGAGGGGTGTTTTTGTATTTATGTGTGAGAAGGTAGTGTTTTATCTCATTTTGTTCACTTTACTGGTGGATAACTTATTTTTTGAGTTAGAAAAAGATATGAAGGGGCAATCTTTGGAAACTGAGGCACTTCACCTATGGAAGAAGGGGAAGATTTTTCCATTAAAAAATTCCAGAAGTCTAATTAAAAGTTACCTTTAGGTGATATGAATATCTTGTTAATTCCACTTTATTTGTATAAGCAGCTTAGATGTGATTTTTGTCCTAATAAATTACAGTCTGTGAGAGCAAGGAGGAAAGACAACAGTGAAATCAGCATTGGAAATCTGGTTGAAAGAATTGCCTGGACGAGGGATTTAGAAAACTGCAGAAAGAAAATAATTTCCAAAGTCAGCAAAGACAGAGCTGTTTGAAGCTGAGTAGAAGATGTTACCAGCTTCTGTGCTAGGCAACAGGCATCAACACATAGTTCAAGCTTTGAGATTAAAAATCATGGGGCTTCACTGCAGCCCCCTTTTCCAGGGTTTGCCTATGAGATGGGATGTGAGAGGAGAAGAATGCCTGTGTCAGGAGAGGGGCAGCTTTTGGTATCTAGACCCTGCATTATTTGATAGGATCCATAAGTACTGTTTTGACATTATGATAAATTCAGGTCTTCATAAGGAATAAAATAAACTTAATCCTCTGATGAAGAAGGGAAAACTGGGATTCTGGGAGATACAGTTGATTTCTGGGACAGAATGAATTGTTCAGAGCCCTAGTCCCCCCTCCTCAATACACTGACACCTCAACTCCCTCGTCTACTCAGTATTAAGTCTTGCCAGGTTCCTTTTGATCATATCTTCTTCTAGCAAGGTGCTTAGTGCACAATTTCAACTCCAGGCATTTTGTGATAGCTGACTGCCAAGCCAATCTGTTGGGTCACTTTGTTCTCAAAGTCTTTCTAATGTATTCAGTGCATTGACAAATATTCTTGATAAGACTTCTATTAAAATGATACCATATTGTGCACAACTTGGCATGTCATTAAACATCAGAACATCTTCCACTGTACAAGTCCTGAAGTCCATCACTAAGCTCAGAAACCAAAGCAACTCCAATGTTGAATGACTTTTGTAAGGAGCAATGAATGGTAGGAAAGCAGTGATTTTTGTAAGGAGTCACTTTTGTCCCTTATTTGTCTTCTGCTTCTTTTTTAAAATGGGTTTGAAAACAGCAACATCAGTAAGGAGACTGGTCAGTTAAACTGAATATTGATTAGTTCCTGTTGTGATAAAACTACACTTTCTGTGCCGCTGCAGTATTTTAATCATGTTTGTGGCATTTTAAACTGAACAGGTGTTGGTCAGCTGATTTAAATGCTTTAGCATTTGTGATTTTGTCGTGTGTGTCGTGTGTCACACCTCCCACTCCCAGACACTTCTCCCCCATTTCTGAATACATGTTTCTGCTTTTCCTAATATCAAGAAAATGTGAGTTTTCAGACTGAAGGCTTATTGCATCTCAATATTTGATCTGCAGTTGTCCAAAGGTTAAGCACTACAGGGGATGAGTGGTTAAACTGCTTACAAGTGCCTTGCAACTAAATGCTCCTTCATCTCTGCTCTCTATGTTTTACAAAATAATTTTATCCACTATTAGTGTTTATTTACAAGACGTACTTGTAAAGAAATGGTAGTATTGTGCATTCACATACTGCAAAGTGTGACATTTAGTACTGTAAGGAAACTTAACATTTCTGAAAACAGTTAATTGTAGGGGATGTACATTTTTTTAGAAAAAAAAGACCGTTTATTCAGAGGCAGGAATACTCATTTGCATATCACAGTACCATATTGCTCCTTGAAAGGCAAAAGAATGTGTTACCTTTAAGCAAGGCTGACAAAGACTTGACATTTCAGCAAGAGCAGGCAAGCTGGGGTAGAGTTCCCTGCAAGCCTTCCTTTGGTTTTTGTTTTCATTTCAACAACTTTTAGCAAGTATTTTCCTGTTGTGTAAAGTTTTACTGTAATGAAAACCTTAGACATCAAGAAGTCAGGTAAGTCTTGAACTTGCCTTCAAGATTATGATGTGCCTTATAGTTTCTGGGGAGGCAGGAGTTGTTTTTGAAGACGTTGTGTGCCTGATGTGAAACTCGGTGTTTGTCCTGTAGTGGAAATACAGTCTCTGAGTATTGGTCAATTTGTTGACCCAAACCTCACTGTAAAGAGGAGTGGGTAGGTGGTGTTTGTGAAAGAAGATATGCTTGCATCAAAGTCACAGTGTCTTTGCTTGGTTGGAACAAGACATCGTCCCAGGTTGCACAGGTTTTCTCCGTATGAATCCAGGACTGTCAAAGCAAATGTCAACTGATGCAAAATTGGTCAGTTTGTGATGAGATTCTCCTGTAGAAAGTAGAAAATGTGTTTGAGCTTGACTGTTCTTAGATGGGTGATAGAGTAACAACAGTATTTTGGATAACGCAGATTTCTGATTAAGGTTTTAAAAACTTGTTGGTGGAATAGCAGTCATTTCAGCCTCATCCCTGATCAAAGCAAGGAAGTTGTGGTAAAAGTCTGAGTATACCTTTGGCTGTTTAAAGCTTATACTGAGCTCTTAGTGCTGTTTTTTGCATGCCTGCAGGTCTTAGTGCAAATCTCCTGTTCTCTCTGCAGTGCAGGTGGGACACATGGTTTGAGGTAGGCTTCTGGAGGGCAGGGGTTTGTGCTGTGCAGTACTAGAGGGATGTATTTAGTATGCATCACTGTATTGCCGCGGTACAAGCAATGTTGACTTGTCTGTCAGAGGCAAAGTCTTCCCTTTGTATTTCTGTCATAGCATTTCTAATATATGCCATTTGAACAGATTGCCTTTAGCAGTAACAGCTTTGTAGATTTATAGCAGGTATTTTGTTTGTGCAAAGGCCTGGAACTTGACAGAGTGCACGCTCTTAGCCAGCAGATTCATTATTTATAGCAGAGAGGCTGACAGGTAGAAAAGCAACTGGGGGGTCTCATGTTTCAACTGGGAGGCATACGTGTTATCAACTTCATGGTCAAAGTAGTCCCTTTAAAAAAAAGTATGGTATGCCTAAGGGTAAAATATGCTTATGGCACCATTGGTTCTTATTCACATAGTTGTGTGGAAAGTGCTTGTTCTGTCATGTGTAGGTGTATAGAAACAAGCGAGTATGCATGTGTGCATGGATGTATATGTGTAAGCCAGGTATTTTAATTCAGTCAGTACTTGCAGTACTGCTGGACTCTAGTTCCGTACATCACGAGTCACATGAGATACAGACAGGATTCTGTGCTTTGCTAACTTGGTCATTGTTTTCTTTTTCGGTTCTGTTTTTTTCTCAGGGTAATAAATGCAGGAAAAAGCACACATAATGAAGATCAAGCCAGCTGTGAAGTCCTCTTTGTCAAGAAAAAAGCTGGAGGAAGTAACTCCACACCAAACAAGAACTCTTCAACAAAACGGAGATCATCGCTGCCCAATGGAGAGGGTCTCCAGCTGAAAGACAACTCAGTAAGTAAACTTCTGTATCTTGTCAGTGGAGAGATACAAAATAAATATAAAAGGATGTGACAATATGGCACTAAAAGATGTTTACTGAATATTTCATATCTTTTCAGATATCTCTTATTAATTATCTCTGCTTAAATACAGAATACTTCACTATATTTTTCTTAGCTCTACTTGATTATTTGCATTGAAAAATGCTCCTTACATCTAACATATTTTAAAGATGGTCAAGGGGATGCTCCTTGGATTTTTCTTTTTGTTTCATTTCTGAAATATAGCGTTGAGAAATTTGAAGATGATCAAAGTGCTGAAGCACCTCTTCTGTGAAGACAGGCTGAGTTGGAGTTATTCAGCCTGGAAGAAAGGGAAGCTTCCAGGGAGTCCTTAGACTAGCCATCCAGTATGTAGAGGGAATTGGAGAGGGACTTTTTACAAGGGCCTATAGTGGCAGGACAAGGAGTAAGGGCTTCAAACTGATAGAGGGTTTAGAGTAGATGTTAAGAAGAAATTCTTGACTATAAGGGTGGTGAGACAATGGAACAGGTTTCCCAGAGAAGTTTGGCCAGGTAAGACTCTGAGCAGCCTGGTCTAGTGGAAGGTGTCCCTGCCCACGGCAGAGGGGTTGGAACTAGATCATCTTTAAGGTCACTTTCAACCCAAACCATTCCATGGTTCTGTAATATACACAGTTGCCTCATGGTGCCACAAACACAGGTCAACCTCCATCTGCTTTTTCTACGTTTCTGCACTATTTCATAGGCCCATTTGCACTACATGGAGCTCTGTGGACACTGCATTAGCAGCTGTTAGCACTGCACTACAGAGGGCTCAGATAAAGACCTCTGAATCAAAAAGCTGTTAAAATGTGTCTTATATCTAAGCCATTAAACCATGTCTTCAGCCAATGTCAGAAAGATACCTGCCTTCTCTGATTTAGTGAACTACTAAAGCAGGAAAATCTTTTGGTTTATGCAGGTAGGGTAAGGTCATCCAGCACACAGAATTCAGTGATTTTTGCAGACTATGGCTTTTCTCATTTTTGTGAAGTGTGATGGATGTATCTCATGCACTTGTCCACTGGCAATCATCTGCTGTTCTTCATCTGTCTTGTTTCCTGGCTGGCTAATTACTTTATCTGCTCTCTAAGCATGAGCTCAGCCTCCAGCAGGGATTGATAGCGTGTGTTCGATTCCAACATTTCACCATGTAACACTAAATGCCCTGTCTGAATATTGGAGTTACACAATGTGGATATGCTGCTTTCCTGCTGCTGGAGAACACAAGTTGTGCCTAAGTGATAATTAGTTTTTCAGACTATTAGTAGCCTTTTTTTGGTGGTTTGGGGTTTTTTTGTTTTAATTTTGGATTTTTGTTTGTTTGGTTTTCTTTGGTTGGTTTCAGGGTTCTTTTGGTTTGGTTGGTTGGTTTGGTTTTGGTTTGGTTTGGGGTGTTTAGTTGGTTGGGTTTTCTTGTGTGTGTGTGCGTCCATTTAAATCAGGGTGTACTTAGTCATCTTCTTTAGTCTTGCTCCTAGAATTCCATGGATTGGTACATCTAATGGCTTCAGGATTCATTGGGGTCCTGAGAAACAAGCATTCCTCTTGCACTGTGTCCCTCCCCACCTCTTGCTCCTCCTGTTCTGTTTCATACTTCATTATTGCTGCAACATTTTCAAACTTGCACATTGCTCTGTTCTTTCCTCTTTAAAATCCTCCTTTTAATCACATGTTCCAATTCTTGTATGTTCATATTCCTCATTGTGTTCGGACAGTCATGATTTCTTTTTTCAAGTACCTATTTGCAAACTCCTGGATAAAGAATTGTGCCCTGAACTTGCTGGGATTAGGAGTTCTACATACAGTCATGGAAGGCAAAACAGATTTTGTTTTAATAAGCTGTGTTTTAAAAAGTCTTTCCTACAAAGTCCATGCAGCTGTCTACTGTTGGTTTATAAAGATGCTTGGTTCCAGGAGTATATTTAACTTTTGTATGCATGAATCATGTTTGATGAAGCAAGCATTTGGCCACAGTACTTGTTTGTGTATACAAAATACATCAAGAAAAGCACCAGTGTCCTTGGTCCAGGTGATGGGTTTGTTTGACACAAAGGGCATCGCTGTGCCATGCACACAAAGACTCCTGTGCACACACCAACCTGGGTACACACATCTTGATGCTGTGCAGGGTCTAGTTTTGGTGTCATAGCACATTAAAGTTCCAGACTTGCCGTGTGAGATACACGGGTAGGGGCCTGTGCATCTGGGATGTGAGTGAATGTAACTGTGCTGAATTTCCCTGTGTTTTCTTATTTTGGGGACTTGCATGGGACATAAAAAGCTTTGTAGCATTGTTTTACAAAGCCCAATTAACTTCCAGTAATAAAAGCTTCTCGAGAGCAAAAGGAATGCACTGCATGGTTAATCATCTTCCTCAAGTTTTTTCCAAACATTGCATAGTTAATAAGATTATATTGCATTAAAAATACAGGGATCTAAAATTGTTTTATTAGTAGAAAGGCATCTTCACTGACCTTGATGTTACCCGTTGTTACAGTTGTACTGTTATGGCAATGTAACAGTAGGGTCAATAAACTGCACGTTTTTGAAAGCTGTTCTTTTTTGAAATTTGATGACTGTCAGCCTCAGTAAATGTCTACTTACCCAGTGTTTATGAGAAGTATCTCATGGAATTTTCTGATTTTTCTTCCTCTCTTCACTAGTGTATTTCCTACTTTGATTCTGTATCTTTGATCTTGATTCTGGAAGAAACAGCCACTCCCTTTCAAGTTCCTTGAGAGAACACTTTTATTTCAACATAAATATATATAATAAATATATATATTATGTATATAAAAATATATAATAAATCTGGACATATTTTGACCAGAAATGAGCATAACATCTGAAGTCAGGAGACAGCTGTTCCATATAATAGAGTGTATTGTTTTCTAGTTACTTGTTATCTTGTCCTTTGTATATTCTCTTCTTATCTATGAATTTACTTCTGTTTTCTACATGGGACTGGAATGAATGCTGTAGCACTCATTATTTAGGTGTGGAAAACCTATTCTACCATTTTATTAGACCACAGCTCGTTTGTTTAAATTTGTAATATATTTTCCCAAAACAGGCAGCATATTTCTGGAGAAAGTTTTCTACTAGAGGGCAGTCTTACACTAGTAGTTAGTAGGATTTTTTCCTTTCTACATCTTTTGTTAGTTGAATGTATTGAAAAAGGGGAGGGGGGGAAGCATATTTCTATAATGTGTCATATTTTTGTTTTTATATTTTTATACTGTGAAGTATAATATTGTGTTTTGCCCTCACATGCATTGTTGGCAAATATTTTTTAACAAGTGTATGAGTTTGGTTTTAAATGTGATGAGGGTGCAATTTCATTTGTATGAATAGCATGTAGAAATACTGGCTTGAGACACTACAGTGAATGGTAGAATATCATCCTAGTAAGTATTTAGTAAGGAAGTCAGAGGCTAAATACTGCAAATGCCTCATAGGGAAATCCCACTATAACACACAATCTGAAGTTCTCTGTGTGGTGAAGTACCTTGCAGAAACACTGAAGGAAAAAGGAATGAGAGAAGCAGTTTATTGAAAGGAAAGATTTCTTCTGTTCTTGTTAGTTTTTTAAAGTGTGGAGCACAAGGGAAGTAAGCACCAAAACTTAAACTGTCTCTTGATTTAACAGTCCTTTTCATCATCCTCAGATCTTTCTTTTTTTCCACAGAAGCTTTAAGAAGGCCACATGCCATCTTTGTTTTATCCTCCTTTTTGGGAAGTTTGTGGAACTTAAATGGCAGCTACATCTGAGAGTGTGTGATTATTGTTGTTTAATGCTAACCCCATCAAGCCAGCCCTGTGCTTTGACAAGGCAGCATAAGGAAGTTGGAGATCCACATGTTGTCCAGACAAGCTGAGCATCACTATCATGGCCTTGGCTCTCCACGTGGATTCTGCAGCTCTTCCAGGGGTGGGAAGGCCAAAAATGCAGAGATGGAGAAGTGAGCATTTCTTTAGCCCTGACACACACACAAATCCAAGGAAGCCTGTTAAATAGCATAAACCTGTTTTTCTTCTTGAAACGGTGGTTAATAAAATGAGCAGAGCAATGAAAGGAAAGACTCTGCAAAATCAACCCTAAGTTAGTTCTCTCCCCTTCCTCCCCACACCACTCCAGTGCTGCTTGATTAATCATATCTGCTGTCTGTCCCCATTCAAGAGCATTCACATTAAATTGCACAGCTTTTTCAATAGTACTATTTTTAAATGCCTTTAACTATGGAGCACCTTGATGATGAATGCTGAAAACCATCAGCAAGCGAAATGGAAATCCTATGTCAGGATATTGTCATAGTGACTGTCAGGCTGCAGGACATAATGTGATGCATGACACAAGGCTGGTAACCTACCATAGGCATCTGAACATATCATTGGTAACATGAGGAGACTTTTCTCTGAGGATTAGGGTTGCAATTGGTGGCCCAGTTCAGATTTTATGAGAACTCAAGATGCACTCTAATGTGTTTTGTGAGTGTAGTTCATATCTGGAACAATAATAGTCAGGGTAGGCTGTACTTCCCAGAAAAAATCTTTAGTGGCAACATGATTTATTTGCCTGTTTGGAGTTAGCTTCATAAAACAACCTGAAGGTTTGCAATGCAAGACTGCTGTCTATCTTACCTGAAAAGCTTCTCCCAAATTGATTGCTAAGGTTTCCCCCTTTTTTTACTTCATATAATTGAACTCAAATTATATGTGCATATATATGCAATTTCTTTCATGATTCATTGTCCATTGCTTGCACTTTGCATGTCTTAATTATATTTACAATTTCAAAACCCAGGAGACTGCTGAACCTTCCTGTGAAAGCTAGGTCAGCAGTTGAGGAGCCTGAAGCTTATTAGATTTCCTCGTACATTCCAGAAATGAATTGTAAGGTCTGTGCAGTGAAGGACCTGTTTTCTCTTCATGTTTCTGGTAGCTACTCAATCTCTTTTTAGGTCAGAATCTTTTGAATGAAAATCTGAAATAAATCACTGTGGTGACTGACCACATTCCTATTGGAGGACTCTGTCCAGATAAAGAAGAAATGAAGATGGGTGTTTGAAAAACTACTTTTGGCAGAATACTGCCAGTGCTAGTGAAAACAGATGTCTTGTTCTCTGAGTTTGCACAATGTCAATTCTCTTTGGGAAGAAGTTGAAGCTCCCAGATGTAAAAGAGAGAAGAGGCAGGCATATGCGCACCAAAATAGGTAATCACTTGGTGGCTGTGGCGGTCATCTCAGCTGTGTGAGGAAAAGCAAGGACCTTTCTATGCTTTTTCCCTCATCTGTGTGCCCTGACTGCTGGCCCTTGTTCATTCTCTGAGTCACTGCTTTAATTGCACCATATTTTTAATGCTCATTGAATTGGTATGGTTTTGGGGAATTAATTTCTTTCAAATAGAGGAGACGTTTTTATTTTCAGGGTGGGGAAAAAGAGTTTGTTTTTTCTTCCATTTTTAGACAGCTAATAGGTTATCCGTGGTTTTCCTCTTTGCAATTCAAAAGTAAATGAAGCTTTGTAGGAATACATAGAAGTTTTTCAAGACTAATATTTAGGTTACAGTGATTCTTGCAGATCCGAACTGAAATTAAGGCCCTAGAGCATCTCACACAGAATGTCTGTATGAGAGCAGCGTTATGGTAGTCATCTCCCCTGAGTGCTTATAATACAGACTTCCCAGTTATCTAGGGTGTTTCTGCTATTGCTAGGGGGAAATAAATCTACTTTCGAATAAGATGAGCATAGTCTTAAAATCCAGGGGTTTTTCTGTCTGCCCAATATTAGAGAACTGTCTTGGAGGTGTGCAGTGTAGATGTCTGAACTTAGCTAACTGGTAGCAACATCTTTGTTCAAGAATTACTAGTCCGAAAAGAACAAGATCAGTGAAGCACTGTAGTTGATGTGGCCATGCCACAGTGACATATGTCAGTGGCAGCCTGAGAATACTGCTCAGGCTCATGTGAAGTTCTCTGTCCAAATTTGTGCTGCCCATTGGCTTAGAGGAAATAAGCGGTAACATCTCAATTTCACTTTTTGTCGTGAGCCATTGTACATCTGTTTTAAAGTGTCCCATTCTTTCCTCTGTTTGACTCCCAAGCTCACAAGAGGCTTACTCAGTGTAGGACATATCCAATGTTGAGATCATAATAATGAGAGTAAATTGTGTTAATAACTGTTCGCATTTTTCTCCTGAAAAGCTGTAACACAGACTTTGCTGGGGACTTGCTTTGGAGAGCATAAGAAAATGGAGGTCAGGGTAGACTTGTTCTTAATTGTAAGTTTCTGTTCCATTTTGGGAGTTGGGGCAGGCAAATGACAAAATGTCTTCTTTCTTTTGGTGGAAGGTAAAATATTTCCATTTCAATCGGAGCTGAAACACCTTTAGGGCTTTTTCCCCCCAAAGACAGCACATTTCCGAAGCAGTAGCACCTTTAAAGGACATGAGGATATAAACTGTGGAAGCATTATCTATGGTGCATCATAACATGGATTTTAGCCAGGGAGACAATCTCTAAAACAAGAATGGAAGCAGAAGTAGTTTGATATATAGATCCCAGGAGGCACGGTGTTGTCATTTTGAATAAATAGTTCCAGTTTATAGCTGAAATACTTTCACTTTGGAATACTTGTTTCTGTTGGCAAAATACTTCATGTTTTACATAAATAGCAATCTATTTTTACAAGCAAGTTTTTTAATTGCTAATCCTGATAGCCACTAAAAATTACTTGAGCAAAATTTCACAGCCAACTGTTGTGTGAACTTGGAGGGATTCTGAGCCCAGAGCAAGGTAGTACAATTGCCAGTCCTACCTTCAGGAGGGAAGTTCCATAATAGGTTTTTTGGTGAATTTACCAGGCTGAGTAAGTGCAGGAGGTGGCGTCTGACTAAGGAGCTGTGTTTGGAAATGTGAACACGTATTGGTTTTTCTACCATTCTAGGATGAATCCTGTATGATCTTACTGTGGTAAGTAATCCAGTACTTTGGACAGTAGTCCCTTGTCATAGCATTTCAGGAATTAAAAGTGCTCGAGAGACTGCTGAATTCCTCCTTTTGAAGAAGCTCTGTGCTGTGTAGATGACTGTGCTGTTGATGCATTGGCTGAGAATATGTTTGAACTTTACTGCATCAGCAATGGTATAAGCAAAAAAAGCCCAAACCCTGACTTTTATGTGATTTTTATGAGCATGGAATCTTAGCGGAGCAGCTGGAACAGCAGAAAGTAAAAGGAGCTGCAGTTCACAGCTTTGTCCCTAAATCTGAAATAAGCAATGCTTTGGGTATGAGGTGGTGGGATGCAGGTGGTGCCTAGACTATATGCTGATCTGTAGTGTAAGAGTGCAGTGTTTGGCTGAACAAAACAAATCATGTCTGTCATCCTAAATTAGACCACAGTGAGTGTGACGTGCAGATGTAATTTTTAAGTTCTTTGACTGCAGTGAGGTCTAGGTTATGCTTTCTGAATATGAGGTGTTTTACAACAGTATAGCCTAATTCCTGTCCCTTGCAAAATTGGTTTTTTCTAAATCTGTATTAGTCTACCCACATCAGACTTGCAAAGCAGCCCCACAAACAGTTGTTTCTGCATAGCTAGGAGAAGGTGCAGGATTGAAAGAAATGGGGGAGAAAGCAGAGACAGGAAAGACTCTTCCCACGTGCTGCTGCCAAATATGCTGTCCTGCAGAAATGTGTATCGTCATACCTTAAATGCTTACCTGAGGATTTCTAGGTGAATTTCTCTCCCCGCAAAAAGTTGAGGTTATCAAGGCTATGGCTCACTCCTTGGTATTTTTCAGGCATATTGGAGCTTGTGATGCCCAGAGCTACTCTGCCTTTGGCCCTGGGTTAACGCCCTGTCTAAGTGATAGGGTACCCCACCACCTCCAGCACTATGCAGGAAACTTTTTAAGGGACTGTGAAGAATTAGGCAGTGAACATAGAGGCTAGAACAGGTGAAGTGCAGCTGATCCCACTTGCATCTGTCATTCTTGAGGGCCTCTGTGCTAGTGCTGTTTCCTGTGCTGGGACAGGCAGGGAAGGCCTGAGCTGTCCTATCTGCCAGCACGGATGGACCTTATCTACCAGTCATGGAAGTGGGAATCACATCTTGTTGCTGGAAGTCAAACTGAGGTCCTTCGTCTCATGCTTAGTAAAAAAAAAAAAAGGTCTGTCACAAGAGTATCAGGTGCTGTCTTGTGTAGAATTTTGATCTTCATGTTGATAGGTCTATCATATTCAAATACTAGTCTTGTGCAACCTATGATGGCTGTAAGGTAAGAAAGATTGCAAGTTCAGCCTTTTTTTCTTTTTTTTTTTCTAAGAGGTTAAGGTAAAGAAAACAATTGTGGGCATGTGTGGCAAAAATAAACATCTCTTCTTCCAACCAGAGTCGTACTGACACAGTGGGAATTTCTGCATTTCAGACAGAATGTTACCTCTGGGAAAGTTACCTGTGTTTTACCTGCTGCTCCCGTGCCACCAGTCACCTTGCTCACAGCTGTGTAACAGTGACCATCTCTTTTCTTCCCCTTTCTCCCCCTCTTGCTTCTCTAGGACACAGATGGGATCAACCTGTACTACTGGTCTCTGTTTGATGGACATGCTGGGTCAGGGGCAGCTGTGGTCGCTTCCAAACTGCTGCAGCACCATATCCTGGAGCAGCTGCAGGAGATTGTGGACATCCTGAGGAACACAGCTGTCCTCCCGCCCACCTGCCTGGGAGAGGAGCCTGACAACCCATCCACCAACAGCAGGACGCTGACGCGGGCGGCCTCCCTGCGTGGTGGTGTGGGGGCCCCAGGCTCACCCAGCACCCCTCCAACACGCTTCTTCACTGAGAAGAAGATCCCACATGAGTGCCTGGTTATTGGGGCCATAGAAAGTGCATTCAAGGAAATGGTATGTATGTTGCAGGATTCTGAAGTCCTTGTTGCTTACATTAATGAGTCACATGACCTGGAAAAGATGAAGATTTTTGTTTTGGTTTAGTTTTTTTCCTTTCATTGCTTTAACACCATCTGAGTACGAACAGAACTATTTAAGAGCCTCAACAGCTTACCAGGTACATCCCTGTGAGGCTGGAGCTTCATCTTAACACAGATAGCACTGTGGCAAAGTTTATGTATTACTTGACTTTTAGATGGATGATACTCTTATTTTTTCTTCTTTTTTCTCCTCCTTTTCTAAGATAAAGGTGAGTATTGCCTTACAGTGACAGATTTCAACATTGACAGTTATTAGCAGGCTGAGTATATGGGCATGCTCTTTACCAAGCTTCATTGCCCTACCAGAGCAGCAGCAAAGGCTCCTTGTTCCAAGGACCTGTAGTTCATACTGGTGTTGGAGTAGTGACTGTAGAGTGTGTGCAGCTCTTCACTGAGGCACGTTTTGTGGGTGAGTAGGGGCATGAAGTACATTCCTGCCACCCACTTGACTTGTGTACAGCATGAACAAATGTGAGGAAATCATTACCCGGTGGAAACAGAATATCCGTTTCCCTATGGAAGCCATTTTTTCTTGTCTGTAATTGATGTAGCTCCTCCACATCTTCCCCCTTCACTTCTCCACATTATTAGAAATCATTCTTGTCAGGCAGAGCAGAGGTTTGGCCTACCAGTGAGTACATGTGGATCAGGTCTTGGGAGGTCTGATATTGTTCTTTTGTTCTTTTTTTAAAATTTTGTTGCTGTAGTTTTCAGAAAATACTCTAATTTGAAAAGAAGGACTTTAAACTAATCAGTGTTTCCCAGGGGTTTTATTTGTTGTCTGAAAAAAGTATCTGATCATTGTTTTTCCTGATATATGTGAATTTTGTTCAGTACATGTCTTTAATTAGAGACTACAGTTGTTGTTACAAGTAGTACTTCACTTTGAGTTCTGAATAACAATTATCTTGCTGGATTGTTCTTCCTTCCCAAGGAAGTGCAGGCAAGCAGACTCACCAACTGGGTTTGGACTTGCAGGTGGGCAGGTCCAGGAGCAGGATTGACAGCAATGCTTTAGGAATACTTCAGTGTGGGGTGTGCAAGAAGATTTATGCACTATGAGTAGTGGGCTCAGTTCCTGCTAGATGAAAAGAAAGAGGAGGATGCATGAAAATCTGTCCATTTAGCACACCTTTTCAGAAAGGGAGGAATAAGTTGCTCCCTTCTTTGTTCAGAAATAAGGGAGAAGATGATGTTGCCCATCCACTGCACCCTAGTGGGTTCAGAGCATACTTAAAGAGAGGGACACCAATTTCATGCTTCAGTTGGTGTAATTTTGAGACGAGTGCCAGGCTCTGAGTGTGAGACATGATTCTCTCCTGTTGAAACTGTCTCCAAGTGCAAGAGAGATGAGAAACATAGTGACTGGGCCCTGAAGGTAAGAGAATACAGGAGTGCTGTTTTAAGTGCTCTACCTCTGTTATGAGAGCAGTATGTGCAGTACCCATCACTGCCTTCCTGAATGTGAGTGAGCAGGGCTGTTGCTGCCCTGCTTTATTTGGCTTCACATCTCTGGTAGGTGCTCACCCAGCAGACCATCTCAGCTCTTGTTCAGGGATCTCACTGCTTGGGAGGGCTATTGTGGGTAGAGTATGACAAGTGCAGAAACCATGGATAACTCACTACAGTTACAGTGTTTGGGTATTCCTTGTACAGGTCATGGTAATCTGTTCTCTTTGTTTCTAAACTGAACTAAACAATATTTTCCTCCCTGTGTCTTTGTTCATATGCTACAGATCCAATACCTTAATTCCCGCTCACTCTATATTAGAGGGCTAAAGTTCATCGTCTGTCTTTGATAAACAAATGACCCTGTGTCTACCACAACGCAATATAATTTCAGCACTGAGTTTTACAAGAAATCTTATAAAAATGTTCAGATTAAGGAAAGCAACAGATAATTGTATCTACTTTAAGATCTTGGGGAAATCTTGCACTTATAATTGGTTTAGGCAAAAGAGTTTTCTTTTGTCTGTGTAAGGGAGTGATTCATAAAATCAACACTTGTGTGTCTCATCTGTGCTTGCAATGATTTATCTTTTTCCTGCTTCTGTTTAACTTCTTACTAGCTTATACTCCTGTTAGTCTTTGCATGAAGATTTTGGGCCTCTTCCACAGCACATTGTTTAATCAGCCCTGTTTTGTACTGGAATGTCATGGATGTTGTTGAGTTAGGTCAGTGCAGCGAAGATGTGCGTAGAGTACGAGGGTTTTGTGCCAGCAGAGTGTATCAGGTTTACCTGGCAGTTGGTGAAAGCTCAGGTTTCCTGGACACGTTGGCAGACTTCTTGGTGGTTTCTCCTGAAACGCCCATTGCTGCAAAGGAGTCCTATGAACCTGGTGAAAATGATGAGTTGATTAAGATACTATTTTTTAAGGAGTCCAATCTGACAGGTTTATCTAATGATAGCTTTGTCTCCTTTTCGTGAGAGCATTTAGTATACCATTACTTTTTTCCCAACTTCTTTTTGAATTCTAGTTAAGCTCTCCTTATTTTTGCCTCAAGTCTCAAATACAATGCAATTCACGGCTTTCAAAAGGCTTTTAAAAATTATTTTTCCTTTATTTGGTGTGGTTTTCTTTGGACAGTTCTTGTTTAACAGCTACAGGCAGTAAAGCACAGTGAAAAGCTGACACAGATCAAGTAATTGCCTAACTTAGACATTTAACAATTACACTGTCCCCATTTTGACATATGTCTAAATGGTGTTTCATGTGATGGAACCAGAACCAGCAAGTTTGTGCTCTGTCTTCAGACAATTTAGTGCCCTGCCTAAAAAACAGTAAATGTCAGTATCACAATTGTTCCAGTTAAAAGGAAATAAATAAGCTGAAGTTCTAAAGGTGTCATAAGTCAAATCCCCTAATTTTCATCTGTTGAGTTTTAAGATGTGCATTTATAGATTCATTTCAAAGGAACCAGGAAGAGTGCTTCCAAGTGCAGTTCCATATTGGATAGAAGCATCAAATTATAGTCCTTTTCCTATATTTAACCTTGTATACATGTGTGTGATGTTGTATGTATTTCAAAGAAAGATTAAGGGGAGAGAGCTCCTATTCCACACTGAACCCCATTTAATTTTAGATGGGAAAAAATGGGACAGAGCTAGTCTGTATGATTTGTTGGAAGGTATACTTTTTCATTCATTGTATCATGATTTTCTTATTTATTGAGATTTTTTTTTTTACTTAGATGAAATCTAGAAAGGTGCTTTTTCTAGATTGGTGCCATTTTAATTAATTGAACAGTCTTGAGAGAGCAGCATGTGTTGTGCAGTTTTCTTTTGTAAAAGCTTCCCCTCATTATATAGCCAATAGAAGTGAGTTTAAACAGAATTACAGGCATTTGATGCCTTTTTGAGAGATGTAAAGCACACTAAGGAATTAATTTTATGTTTATGTCTTCCGAAACTTTTTTTTTTAAAGCAGATATACCTAATACTGCATGTGTAAAGCTGCCTTCTGTCATAGTAAGATTGAGATCCCAGAGGAAAGGCCTCTTTTCTGAGGATAAATACAGTTTAAAAGAGTGTGGGTAGAGTGTAGCCAGCAAGTTGAGGGAGGTGATCCTCCTCCTCTACTCGGCCCTTGTGAGGCCACATCTGGAGTGCTGTGTTCAGTTCTGGGCTCCACAGCACAGGAAAGACCAGGAACTACTGGAGAGGGGCCAGTGGACGCCACAAAGATGACTGAGGGACGGGAGCATGTATCTTCTGGGGAGAGACTGAGGGAACTGGGCCTGTTTGAGAAAACTGAGAAGGGATCTCATTAATGCATATAAATATCTCAAAGTTGGATGTCAAGAGGATGGTGCCAGACTCTTTTCAGTGGTGCCCAGTGACAGGACGAGGAGCAATGGCCATAAACTAAAACACAAGTTTCACCTCACCCTGAGGAAGAAGTTGTTTACACTGAGGGTGGCAGAGCCCTGGAACAGGCTGCCCAGGGAGGTCGTGGATTCTCCCTCTCTGGAGACATTCCAAGCCCACCCGGACATGTTGCTGTGTCACCTGCTCTCGGTGACCCTGCCTCGGCAGGGGCTTGGCCTGGATGACGGCCAGAGCTCCCTGCGCGCGGAGCGGGAAGGGCGGGCGGAGCAGCGGCGGCCTCTCCGCGCAGCCTCCGCCAGGGGGCAGGAGCCGCCCGCCGCGGGCGCGCTCGCCGCGCCGGGCCCGCCGTGTGTGCGCGGGCGCTCCGCGCTGCCTGCCCCGGAGAGAGGGCTGATTCGCGTGGGTAACCCGTGCGTCTGCTCGGGCAGCCCGGCCCCAGCCTTGGCCCGTCCCGTGGGTGTCCCGCGGCCTCGTCGGCTGCTGAGTTGGGTGCAGAAAGCCGCCCTCACCTGCTCCCCGCGTCGCGGTGCCCTCTGCAGGTGTCTTCCCGCATTCCGCACCAGGGAAGGGGGGCCATGCCTGAGGCAACCCTTGTGAGCACCTGCCAGCCTCTGCGGCACACGTCCCGGCACAGAAGGCAGAGCCCCGACTAAATTTTATACGTCTTCGGAAAAAAGAAAGAAGGAGCTGCCTCTGAAATCATTCTCCCGGTGGAAAATGAAGAAAGCTTTGTATACACCCTGACTTTGTCTAGAATGAGCCCCTTTACACTCATAAAGATTTTAGAGGCTTTTTAGGGTTTCTGCTTGTGTTTGTGCTACTTTCCCAGCACCACTGTTATCAAGTACTCCATTAAAAGCCAGTGTGTCTACATCAGAATGAGTTGGTGGCATTGGTGGGGTTTATTTTATTTTACTTTATTTTTCCCCCTCAAATCTTGTTGAGCTGTTGGAAAGCCTTGCCCTCTTTCCCTGCTGCTGAAAAGGAAAATATAAAGCAAAGTATGTAATATCAAATTAAACATGTCACTGAATGTATGCTCACAAGTCATGGTAGTAAATTGAAATTCTGAACAACAACTAGATGGAAAAGCTCAGGAACAGCAATGATTTGAGAAAATCCAGTACACAGGTCTTGTTTAAGTTAAGGAGATTCTGAAAAAGAGGCCCTAAGGGTTATTCATCTTCTCTCCTATTATAGATGCTTCTGAATTCTGCTTATTGGAAGAAATAAATTTTAATTTAGGCATTCCAGCACTTGCAAAGCATATGTATGACAGAGCTGAAACCAGGTGAGGAATTGCACATTGTTTGAAGGTCTCAGAGGATATTCTGAACTGTGAAGATGAAGGTTTCTTAAAATTCCTGGCAGTGCCTGGAAAATCCACTGTAGTATTTGTAAGTTTAAATTATTTTGATGGTTAGAAATGTCTGTTTCCTTCGAACTCTTCAGCTTAATTTAAAAACATATAGGAACCATGGGGAGGAGAATCAGCTTCTCTGTGGCAAGATTAGATAAAGAGGCATTTATAGTAGGCCCACGTCTGTGACCAAAGGTTTTGCAAGATTTGATTTTTAGCTTGGAGGTGTTTTCTTCCTGGTCCTCACCATTTTTCCCCTCCATCCCCAAAAAATAAGTCGATGAGTGCAGTAGAACCCCGGTCCCTGTGGCAGCCACGTGCAGTTTCCATGCCCAGCAGAGGATGACCCGCTGGGACAGCATCTCAGCACTGTGTTTGTGGCACAAATGGAATGTACGTGCATCAGCCAGCAAAGGGCTGCGTTATTTGTGACAGATGCCTTTGCCCACCCACTCAGGACAGTGTCCGAGCGCCGAGCACCCTTGCTGCTGCCCCAGGTCACCTCCCTGCCCTGAAGTTTGTCGGAAACAAAGCATGGGACAGGGACCTCCTCCCACCTCTGCAGATTTTCAATCAAATTGCAGCTGTCATGGTTTGTATTTGTTGTAGTGCGTTTCTTCAGATAAATTTATCTCTAAAATAAAGTTCTACATTCCATACCCCAAGACATGGACAATTTGAGCTGTTTGGTGCTCGGTGCAAGTATGAAAATGGCCGAAGTACAGATCTACGTGTATGCACACACACAGAGGCAAACATATGTTAGTAGTAAAAACCACAGGAAACTAGGCAGGGTTTAGCAGGAAAAGATCTGCCAGTACTTGCAATGGTGATGTTAAATGATGATGCTCCCTGTTTGAATCCAATATTACAAGGACAGACCAGTTTGCAATTGAATTTGGTTCTGGACACAGGAGAGAAGGGTAATTTGTAACATGTTGTGCTATTACCCCAAATTAAACTAGGGATAGCAGAATTAATTCATTGGCATACGTTTCAATTTTTGTTTAAAATGTGTTGATAAAGTAGCGCATTTACCTACTTGCTTTATGTTCTCCAAGTTCTCTCAGGGCACTATATATATATATATATATATATATATGTATTTTTAAATTCTAGGACTTGATTGACTGTTGGTGATAAGTGTGATTTGTTGGTGATACCCACTTCTGATAAGCAGAAGGGCTTTTTTTATATATACTATTTCTTGCACTCAGAATCAGTTTAGCATCCACTCATTCCCTATATTTCTGAAGGGTAGCCATGTGGCATGAGTGTGTCTTGCTGTTGTTCCTAAAGGTGTATACCCCACAGTCCTAGCATTTCTTCAGGGGAGCAGGTAGTTATTCATATTGTTGCTAAGTCTCATTAATTATCTGCTGTCTATGTAAAGCACTCTCCAATTATACCACCAGGTACCTGTTGTTAAGCTACATTTATCTTTGCCTTCACTGTGCTTTTGTCATACCAAATTCTCTTGCATCCCTGAGAGTTGCTATTTATTCCTTAGTACCCGATGTTTTACAGTCTCCTGACCTGATTTTTTTCAAACATCTTTGTCTAAGTAATAGGTACTCCTCAAATTTCTGTTCTCTCAGACCATGTGGCCATAGCTGCAAGAAAAGAAAGCAGGACATGTAGTTTAATAAAGACTCTATGGTATTTTTATTTTTTAGGAGAGTCTTCATTTTCTGAAACATTAATTGCAATGCCATCTTTATAAATCTCGTTCTCTTTTCCCACAGGATTTGCAAATAGAGCGAGAGAGGACTGTGTATAATATTTCTGGTGGCTGCACAGCCCTAGTGGTGGTGTATTTATTGGGGAAGCTTTACGTGGCAAATGCTGGTGATAGCAGGTGAGTAAATGTGGTGTCTCCCCAACTAATCCTTCACCCCAAACTCCCTGTGCCTGGTATCATCGAGTTCCTTAGTTGCAAACAGTATTACAAGAGGATTCTGTTTCTTGGCTGGACACTTATCAGTTCTCCCAGAAATGAATGCAAGTGCCAGGGATGGAGTTCCAGTATCTTGAGTGGTGGTTGCAGTCAGGGGAACAGACAACACTTCTGGTCCTGTAGCAGTTTCTGAATGACTTGATAGTTGCAGAAGACTGGAAAGATGCTAAAATGCCATTGAAACAGAAGAGATCTTGGGTGTGTAATAGAATTGTACGTTGAACACTGGCAAGGTGACTGCACCCAGAACAGCGAGTAGGGCTGCATTTGTTCAGTACGAAGTCCTGTGGTTCCTGTTGTCAGGCTTAGTCTTGGTATACCACTTGGCTTTCAGATTTTCATATAATTGAAGGTAACAATCAGTAAGCAAATAGCTGCTACTCTTGCATTGAGGGAGGAGGAGAGGAAGATAATAACAGTTTCGGTTTTTTGCTTTGTCCTGTTCTGGCTCATGTACTTGTCCATTTCTCAAAACTGAATGCTGTTGCTCAGAAGCTGTTGCTTTGTTGTATTTTGAAGTTGGATGCTTGAAGACTTATGACAAGAAGCCTTTTCTTTGTCTTCTGATGTTGCTAAAGATAGAAGTGTACTGGAAATCTCTCACTTGCATTCTTTCCCCCCTCTAACTCTCTGCCCTTACCACCATCAGAGAGAGATAATGAGGCTCTTCTTGCAAGACTTCAGACTTTACTTGTTTCTTTTGTCAGTGCACTGCATAAACAGGACAGGGAGAATAATTCCCCATGTGATACGAGCTGCTGTTGTATTTTGTTTGTTAACAGCCAAGTAATTAAGGTCTGCAAAGGTACTGAACCACATTGTCTTTAGGTGAAACTGCTATGGTTATGCTTTTGTGTGGAAGGTTTGTGCATACACAGTTCATGTTTGTAGTGTGTACACACACATACTTAAGAGACAACACTCAAAAGCAACGGTTTTTGTAGTTTAAACCTAATATTTTTATTGCCTCTTGCTGCTTTAAACTGTGTAGGAAGTCAGATAAATACTTTGTGCATAAAATTCCTATTCTTTTAATGTTGGTGATTGTTTTTAAGATGCTAAATTTGCTGTGTATGTTGCAAGTTGCTCACCCAGTTCCTCTTGGCAGGTGACATATTTGAATTTCCATTTTGCATCAAATGTCAAGTGAGTTCTCGTGGTAGCTGCAAACATGTTTGAGGTGATCACCTGTCTAGTAATCAGTACCACTAGCTGAACTACATTTTAGCTCTCCTGCCATTAAATTAGAAAGTACAGTTGAGTATCTTTCTTTGAGTTGGCTAATTTGCTTTAGTGTGCTGTGTAAAACTGGCCGTGCAGGACTTACTTCTGAGTAGCTGAGATCTTTGTTCTTTAGTGACTGGAACTGGCTGCTTCCAGTTCCCTCAGGATTGATTCCTCCTGTGCTCCCCAAGAACAGCCTCAGCTCCATTGTAGCCTCTGATACCCAAGCGGAAGAAACTCCTGTTAATGGTGATCTGGAGTTGGTGCCAGCATATTGGTGTAACTGTAGTTAAAGATACTAAGTCTTCAGGAAGCTTTGAATGTTCATTAAGACCATCCAAAACATTTCTTCAGATAAGAGGGAGAGCAGGAATCAGAAAGGAAGCCATCAGCAAGGCTGGATGTTGTTTGAACCAGAATTCAAATTCTGTTTCTCATTCCTAGCATCTTGTAGGATAGAGTCCCTACAGGTCCAAAATAGTTTGGTTTTGCACTTTCCAAATGGACCTCACAGAAAACCTTTCTTATGCTGTGGAGAATTATCTCAAAATCTTTCACTTTCAAATAAGTCCATTCCTAGATTTTCCTAGTTCAAAAGAAATTTTAAAGCTTTAAAGTGTAGAAGATACGTTGGTCTGGATTTCTCTCCTGCTAAATCCCCACTTTCCCACTTCCAGGGATAAAACCAGTTATGGCGAGACATCCAAGTTGCTGTCATAACGAAAAGGACATTTTAAGACTAGAAAAGCTGCTCTGAGGTTATCTGCCCACTGCCAGGATGCACAGTGCATTCCTGTATTTTGAGGAGCCCAGTTACGTAGTCAAGAAATTTTACTTGTGTTACTTGGAAAATTATGTTCCTTTTTACTGTCCTGTGCCTTGTGCAGTCAACTTTGTGCTCTGTACAGGTACAAGGGAGGGCAGTGACAAATACAATAAGGAAATTACTTAGAGAAATGTTTATCTGCTCTTGAAAAGAAGGTTGGGTTTGTTTTTTCACTCAAGCAGGGGACTTCTGCTTGGTGCTGTTGGAACTAGATGCTGAAACCCTAAGTTCTTTAGTTTCTTTGAGTTCACCTACTCATTTTTGGTTCTCCCCTCTCCTCCGTCTCCTTCTTCCCTCTCTGCTACCCCACTGGAAAAAGCTTGCAAATAAATCAAGTTTAATTTCCCACAGATAGGAGTCTGTGAGAGGAGGTGTGGGAGATAAACATTCTGGGTTCATGCAAACCTCCTTTATACTGACTCTCCCTAGAAGAACGTTAGGTTTTTTTATTTTCAGGCAACTTCAAAAATGGCAGAGGCTTTTAAAGGTGGCTTTTGGACAGCTTCTGCTGTCAGAGGACCAAGGTATGTGCAACAAACTGTTACTATCACAATGAGACTAAGGAAACATTAAGTGTGAGACTTGAATAATAATATACTGTGTGGTGCCAGCTATACCTCAGACTTATGTCTGTGGCATTCAGTTTATCCACCAAAGCTTCTCAAATCTAATCATTTCATGCCACGTACCCTGGCAGTGTTGTATAGCAGCTGTCCTTTTGTAGTTGATGTGTAATTACATCATGAAAAGACTTTAATTACCATATTACTAAATTACCAGCCAGCAATCCTTTCAGGTTCAGCCCTAGCTCATTTCTGTATGGACTATTAGACTTCTCCAAGCTGAACACTTTTGGTTGGTGTAAAAGGGAGGAAAAATTGTGCTAATTGTAGGTTTTGTTATGAACTATTATTGAGCTTGATGTTATGGCATCACTAATGTCAATGATATAATTAAACTTCTGCTAACGATGCAATCACGGTTCTGTAATAATTATACGTTAACTGCACATGATACCAGAACCCTACTAAAAATGAGGTGATGTATTCAGAGCCTGATAAAAACAACTTGGAAGGAGCTGCTTTCATTCTCTAATGGCTTGTCTGATCATTCTTGGACTCTGCCATAAATATACCTACTTGTACAGTCAAAATTCGTATCTGAATATCAGCCAGATATTTTCTAATATCTTTTTCTAATGTTTCTGTCTCTCTTTTTCTTCTTTTCAGTGATTAGCACTGTCCATGCAAGGTTATCTGATTAGGGACTGATAGTGCTATAGTCAGCTATCCAATATACAGTGCTTTTTTGGTGAGCATTGAGACAATGTGTTTTGCTTACCAGCTTGACATATATGCTGTGAAAACTAGGCCAGGCTATTGGAATAGCTGCTTTTTTTTCTTTCCTTTTAAAATATGGAATAGTAAATCTTCTCTGGTCATTGTTTTAAATAGTATTTTCAGTTTTATATTGTAAAGTGACTTTTACTTCTAAACTGCCATAACATGCCTTGTTAATCTGTTCTTTTTAGTTTTATGCTCTTTATTAGGATGTTGTTTTATAACTAGTGATGAAGCAGTTGTAAAACAGGGACTTAGTTTTTACTGATTACTGCCCAATTATTGTATAGCCTCCTGCAACGTAACATTTGTCCGATATCACTACAATGACTGTAATGCAATATGATCATATTAACCATCTCTGGCATGAGTGTTGTTCTGCCTTTTGTGTTGTCTGGCTAAGGAGCTGCTCGGAGACTGCAGGCGCTTCCATTTTGTGCTGTGCTTGGAGCCACATAGGGTAGCTGTGCCTTTATCATTATACAAGAAGCAGAACATCACAAGTTGATTTGACTTTTCCATACACCCTGAAACACTCTCTAAATCTGCAAATGGGTTCTTGGCCTTTTTTTGATTTATTGGCAGAACATGGCATCAAAGCAAAGAGCCTGATGTTTCGAAGGCTTCACAGACTTGCAGGGTCACTGAATTTTTTGCTTTGCTTCATCAGCTCTTTTTTATCATCTTTTTGCCTCCTTGCTTTTGCTCCCCTGTACTTATGTTTTCAGGGCGTGTTCACACTCTGCTTGAACATATATCCTCATGTCCAGAATATATTTTCTCCTCCTTTTTGCAAGTGTAAAATTAATGCTAAGGCATTTGGGCTTATTAAATGATAGGAGCTCATTGAGTGAATGTTTTTGTGACAGTTCTGCGTGGGTGCGGGTAAAGTAACTTCATTGTAGGGGAGTGTGTTTATTACACAGTCTTTTCTCAGTATAATAAATAGTGAATTGAAAATTGAATTTGTTTACCATTTCAGTTCTTTCTGGGTTTGCTACTTGTATTGAAACTCACTACATTTGTACTTCCTCTTTGTTGTGGTGCTTGTCAACTGCTTCCTTCATGCTTAGCTCTCCTTATAGGAAGTCAAATTTGGGGGCTTTAATTGCTTTTTTGAAGTAAATGAAAGAGGCATGGAAACAGCCACCTATCTGCTCACTGGCACTGTAGCTCAAGTAGAATTTCTGAGAAGTCAGAATTGATGGTTCTGACCCATTTTTGTGGTTTATGGTATCTGACCTCTTCCTCAAGGCGGTCCAGCAGGAGTTTTTGCCAGAAACACTAACACTGTATAAGGATGAAAACTAAAAAATGGTATAATATTGTTGCTATTGTAGAACTAGTTTTCTTTAGTCTTTGGTTTCCTGTCTTTCTAGAAAGCTTTAATTTTCTGTTTTTCATAACTGCTCTTCTTCTAATCTAAATAGTGTGTATTTTCCCTGTTTTCCTTGAGTAGTCTGCCTAAGCCCTCTCTGTCTTCTTACTTCTGTGTCTGCATAAACAACAATAACTGTGCCTCAAACTACAGACTTAGAGGTCTCTAGAGGAAAGACTAACTCAGTTACTAAGCTTCTCTAATCTGCAGTATTTGGAAAAGCATTATTTTTCCTGTCTTCTCCTAAAGATGGGGCAAAAAAAGTTGCAAAACTGAGCAACACACAGGAACCATGGAATCAGTAGTGATTTCTCTTCATTCTCTGAAGTTCTCATTCCTCAGCATTCTCAAAAGATGCCTCCCAGGAGGCAAGAGCAACACTTTTGGATTGTGTTTTGGCAATCTATGTGCGCATTCCCTTTTCGGTTATTATTAATTCTCTGACACAATCACTTGAAAATAATAAATGTTTGATCATTCCAGGGCAACAGATAATCTGAGTCTGGTTTGCTCTTCCAGGGCAACAGATAATCTGAGTCTGGTTTGCTCATGAGTCTGTGTAGTGAGGAGAGACTGAACACAAGGCAAAGCAAGTCTCTCGCATGCACATACTCCTTCACTGACTGCAGTTTGGTAGGTGGAGAAGTCTGATCCAGCTAGCCCAAAACATTGGTAAAGATTATGGCATCTTAGCCATGTTCAGAAGACATGGCCATGTCCTCTCTCTCTGTACCCCCTGTCTCCTTTCCTTAGAAGCATGACTTGTAGGCCAGCACTTCTCCTTCCTGTCTGGCCTCCTTCGGAGAAGCAAGGGCACAAGATTCATTGGAATAACTGCAACCTCAGAGACTGCAGGATTTTGTGCTGGGTGAAGCTTTTGAAGGCACTTCAAGAAACACTTAAGGCGAGGTGTGAAGGAAAGGTGTTGAATCAGAAATGAGTCATTGCACTCAAAGGGCAGTGACAAGGAAGAGCATTTTCTAGCTTTCCAGTGGATGACAAATTTCAGGGTATTGACATGTCGTATCCAACATTGACTTGGCAGAAATTATTAATTTGGTGGCAAATGTTCGTAGGCTTTGAAGACAAATGTCCTACCTCTTTCCCAAACTCTTGTTTTTCCTGGGCGAGCGTATGCCTTGGCAATATCTGTGGCAACTAGCAGGTATTGAAGCCATTGTAAACATTTCCAGTGAGGGGTACATTCAGTTAAATCTTTGATCCTAACCACACAAACATTATCTTATGTTCCAGATAATGAGGAAGGAGAGGAATTTTGGCTATTCAAGTAAACTGTAAAGCCACAGGTCATTGGTATTAGTTTCTAGGAATAAAGAATTCTATTAACTTTAATTCTCATGGAGTTTCAGCCTTTAAAAAAAAAGAAAGGATAAAAAAAAGCTAACAAACTCCATCCAAACTATCTTTTTAATCTGTGCCTTTGTAGCTGACCACAGAGACATATGCAAGTTCTTCACGGCAGTGTGCCAGGGCCAGGGCCAAGGCATGCAAAGCAGGTTGGGCACCTTGGTTTTCTTGATTTTTCACCTCCCATCTGTACTAAGGGAGGAGGGCCAGGGGGAGGCACCCAGGCTTGGTGAATGTTTCAAAGTCTACTGCGGTCCTTACTATCTTGAAAAGCTTTTTAAGTCCCCTCAATTCAATGAGCTTGAGGCACTCCAGGCTATTCAGTCTCAGCAGCAGCTATGCAATGCAGCTTGAGCACTGCTCCTGGGGCTTTTAGTGAGGGCTTTTCTTGTCACTTCTGTGTGAGTGAGTGAAACAGGACTTGGGTAAAAATTCACTAATCTGAGTTGAGCAGAGAGCGAGCAGAGAGCGTGGCTTGCCGTCTGCTTTTACATCTCAGTCAAGCTTGTTGCAATATCCTGCCATTGGTACTGAGTTAGGCAGAAAAGCTGAGATCAAAGTAGATATGACTTTAGGTGCTAAAAGTCATTCTTACTTTGTCAATGGTAAAACAGTGAAGAGCAGGGAGGTAAAAAATCCTTGCTTTTTCCATCTTACATGGACAACCATATCCCAGCCATATTACTGGCAAAATAAACACTGACTTGCAATGCCTTCATCCACTAAGCCCAGGTTTAGTTGCCATAGTAACTCGTCCTGGAGATGAATGTGATACCCTGGACAGCAGGGAAAAAGACTTTGATTCCACAGATACCAGTCCTGAGGCTCAGAGCTGGCCACAGAGATGTGACTGCACTGCTTTGTTCGTTTCCCTGGCATGGCCTGAGTAATTGGTGACATGTTGTTCAGCTATGATACAGAGACATGGTGGTCTATCATCATTGCAGCCTTGGACTTAGCTGTGTCCAAATGAAGAAAACACTGAAATCATCATTGGCAAAATGAATCCTATGAGGGCAGTAAATCTCCAAGCTAAGGGTATTGGAACCAGTGGGTGACAGTTTTTGTGTGCTGGTAGTGTCACTATAAACTGGCTTGTAATACCTTTCTAGCTGCCAGCTGAAGCCCTCTCTGAAACATTGGTGTGTTCAGATGTAAACCACCAGGAAAGTACACACAATTAATTACAGAGCATTTTAGTTTAGTTCATTCACTTTTGGTTGAGTACTGCTGAAGCTGGAGTAGGCAATACTAGAAGTGTATAGGTAAGCTTATAAAGTCACTACTGGTTCAGTAGCAGAAGTTACTTTCCCAATTAAACAAACAAGAACATTGCATGCAGATAGCCAGTGCCATCCCAGTAGTGATGGGGCGGGCATAACAAAAAAATATATAATTAGCCCTAAAATGAAACACCATTAATACAGGCAACTGCTTATAATAACTCCATACTTAGATTTCATCAGACAAGCAACACACTTGACGACCTAAACTAGAGCAGGGAATTCACTGGAGAGTCCCATGAGAATGGAGCTGCAGCCCACCAAAGAGGCACTGGCAACCAGAAGCATACAGCTCCAGGGGTCAAAAATGATGGTGCAATGTGTCTACTCCAAGCTATCTCCTTTGTGGATAACCTGCAAGCTCAGCATTATATTTAATTTATAACTGTAGAGTGAGTAATGATGCAGAAACAACTGAAGTGATTTAGTTATGTTACTGGTGACAGCCAAGTGCTTCTCAGGGTTGGATGCAATATTGATACAGGGCAGAGGGAGGCCATCAGTAGTAGAAAATCCCTTTAACTGCTGTTTACTAAGTTGTTACTGAATACATGGGGTGGAATATAAGATCAGTCCTAGAAATTCAGATTTCTGTTATTTTTGGTGGCAGTAAGGAAGGTGCTGACTGACTCAGGTACTAGTGTAGGTAAGAAGTAAGCCCTTCCATGGAAATCTATATTATTCTGCTAAGAGAAACAGCTTCTACTTGCTTATTTGTGTTCCTTTATTAAAAATAACACAATTAATTCAGTAAAATCAGACCACCAGAATAGTGGCTTTAGCGTATTTCAGCAGCCTTATTGTGCCCAGAGGCCTTCTCCAAAGGAATCATTAAATAAGCATTAGAAATGTAAATATGAATGAGTCAGGTAATTGGAAACAGCATAAAGCTCTACACGTGTGTGCATAGGAACAGCTCATGTGCTTACAGGTGCCTCTGAAAGACAACTTTCACGGGGCTTTGCAGGGACTGGATTTCATATTTTCTTTCTGAGGTTCTTTTCAAAGGCAGGAGGAGGTTGTCATCTTGCCACAGGAGAAGTGTAGCATGCTTGGCTCCACGCTGCTACACGGACGTGACAAAAGGACCTTGAATAAAATACTTGGGAATGCCCAGTCAGTGTCCTGCTGGAGCAGAGGCTGCACTTGGCAGTTGTGCTGCTGAGATGTTAACCCTTGGAGCAGCCAGGGTGGCTGGCAGTCTGCAAAAAGCCTTAGCAGAAGTTTGGGAGGGATCTTCCTTGTTCTGGCAGGAAATGCCAGAGCACACTCCTGTAGGAAATTATTTTTGCAATACTTCACCAAGGCAAGTTCTTACACCTTTTATTGGCTTGAGAGAGCTGAAGTTCCCCCAAGTGGTGAATGAAAGTGTCTGAGTAGCCTGCTTTAACCACAGCGTAACACAAAACTACATTGTCACAGGAAGAGCCACAAGCAGGGAGAGTGTGCTCTCTCTTAACACTGGCTTTGTTTGGCTGCTAGAAAAATGATCCAGTGTTGCTGTTCTGTCACAACATTTCTGTGAACAGCCTCATGCTTGTTCTGAAAAATACGAGAAAACCAAGGTGGCAGGACTGTTGAGTGACAGTAGGTGGAAAATGAGGACAGAGTTAATTTTCATTGGCTCTACTCCTTCCCTGATTTGTTGCTTGTTTTCTCTTTGGTAGCCACGCTGAGTAGGAATTGGGGCATTACCTTAGGTATTATGGGTGGGAGGCAGCCATGGTGTTTTTTCCTTTGGTGTTCTTGAGGGTTGCTGCTTCCACCTGAGTTTTACGGTGATGGATATGTCATTGCTGCAACTTATTTTAATGCCAGCTGAAATGCTATATAATGATATGTTTCACTATCCCCAGCCTGCCTTAATTCATAAAATTAATGAAATCATTTAAAGGCTTTACACTCTAGTTCCATGTTGTTAGCAAATACATGGGATGGAATATGAGATCAGTTCCATAGTTATTGCCAGTGCAGTGAGGTGTTTGTTCGCCTGGTTTCTAAAGAAATGTTGAGAAATGGGTCTGCGTGGGACTAAGTGAGAGTAATACAGTTTGTAGTAAGTAAAACCAAGGTGCCAGTGCTGAATGTATTAAATGTCATCAGTAATCATAGCAGCTGTAAGTTCCAGTACTTCAATTACAGAAGAGAAGACCATTTCTCTTTTTAATCATTTTATAGTCTTCTTCTTTCACTTCTTAGCAATTAAGAAAAGATAAATACATAAAAAATCCCCACAACTAGTTTGAAGCTTACCAGACATTAACACTGATCTTCCTTGGATTCTTTAAATATATGCATTTAGTTACCATAGTAAACAAGTGCCCATATAGATTCATTCCATAGTTCAAGGATTTACTTCTTCTTTCCCCATCTATTTTGTGACACACCTAATTAAAATCTACTGCTTAGTTCCCCTTTGAATGTAATAAAACCCTACCTTATTCCTTCTGTCAGTTTAATCCCTCTTTCTTTTCCATTGACACATTTCTAATACCTTTGCAGACAGGCCAACACTTCTGCTTCATCTGTACTGAATCCACATGCTTAACACCTTTTGACAAAATGGATATATCCTCCCTGTGGCTTGGAATTGATATACACTGTCAAAAAGGGTTTTCTGAATGGTCTTTCTTTGTCACCTTTACCAGATTTTTATCCTGTGTTGTAGAAATGTGCAGTTTAATGTTACGTTTCAAATAATTTTTGGATGAAAAAGTGTGTAATGGAATCAGGGTGTTCCATGAATATTCCTAACAGTTGGAGATGCCTCTTTGTTTTGAACACCAGAATCCCAATAGACCCATGACAGCAGTGGAATTACACTTTTGACCTTGTTCACTAAAGTGTTTCTTTCTCTCTATGATTAAATGAGAGTAACCAACAAGAGCTTCCTCTAAAATGTGTGAGCTTCCCTCTGTTTTTTTCCTCACAAGAAACACAGAAAGGTTGCTGTGCAATTTTCAGCTGATTGTGTTCTTCACAAAAGAAAAAGAAAACAAACAAACCCTGCTTGATTCAAGGAGAGGTGGCAGTTGTTTTCCATATTAAAAATGCAAAAGCAGTTGATATATCAATATTTTCCTTAAGCCAGCATTGTTGCTACATCCTGAGCATCTCAGCTGCAGTACAGCACAGTGGCAGATTTTTATCCTTTTATTGCTTCACTCTCCATTTTTTTTAAAAGGGGATATATACTAAGGCACCAAGTACAATTCAAAGTATTGAATCTGAATATAGAAAATAACCATATATTTAATGTTCTCTCTGAATTCAGCTGATCATTATGGACTACACAGTCCTGTCAATCCAAAAGAGAAATGCACTCTTTTCTGTAGATGGACATGAAGCCTTTTAAGCTCCTGGTGTTTCTTTTCATTTGCATGTGACTGAACAGACATAGCTGGATATAGGATTTGCCATGACTGCCAGTCCTGTCTCGTGCACTGAGCCACTGGCACATCTCTTGCTCAGCTAAATGAACAACATTTAGTTGTTCGGGGTTTGGCTTCTATGGATCAAAAGAACTAAGGAGGCCGGAAGAGACATACATAATCTTCTTGTTTCTTCCATTTTGGACTACTTCAGCTGAGTTTTGGGGAATTTTCTCCCCAATATATTTCTGTTTACTGTGAGTATCCCAGCTCTGGATTAGTGAACACACTTTCGCTGTCATGCAGAGCATGTGAAATGCAATGGCAAGTACAATCCTGTAGCTCCTGTGGGTGGGGATAGCTGGGTTTGAAAGAGAGAAAAGGACTCAGGGAAATCTATAGCTTGTTTTCAGAAGAGATCAGAATAAGTGACTTACTGGCCTCTGTGGCCTCAAGACTTCAGAGCAGTTTCTCCTGTTTGTTCTGTGTAGATGATTCTGTGTGAAGGGGGCATCAGAGCCCTAGAGCATGGAGGGCAATGCACTGAGGAGGCTGCAGATCTGTGACTCCTGATTTCCAATCCTGTCGAAAAAGCTTTTGTTTTTTTAATTGCTACTTCATTGGTGATATAAATTAATGATTGGTATGGGTCTGAAGCAGCCTTGTCATCAGAGAATATTTGGTTAGTGTTGACATACTTGTTCCTTGCAAACATGAATCATCCATCTGCCTTTGGCAGGCTCGCCCTGTGGCTCTGCTATAATGTGTTTCACCAGTGTGGTTGAAATTAAAATGTCACTATTAAACATGGCAGAATCAGATGCTCTCTGGGCACCGCATCTATTCAAGGAGTTCTTGCTTCCTATGTCGTTATTTCTGACAGTTTAATAGGACAGCTGTATTCTTGCATAAAATAATACATTCATATATCCTCAATACACAGGGAGTTAAATGCTTTTAGAGCATTATTTCCTTGCATGCATGTGTGTTTCATGCATGGCAGAAGCAGTAATGCTTGTGTAACACCATGTTGCTGCTTAGACCATTAGAAAGTGTAAAGTCAAAATTAATTGTCCTGCAGGACCACATAGAGTGGGTCCCTAAAAGCAGTTGCTGGAGCTGTTTGCAGCTGCTGCATCAGCCAGGCTCCCTCCTCGTGAGCAGTTATTGACTCTGGGCTATTGAATTCAGGGCTCTGGAGGTTGCTCGGTGGGAAAAGCCTTCAGTCACTGCTTGGCAGCTCTGTCGCTGCAAGGTCATGGAAAGGGCAGTTCAGTCTCCAAACCCAATTAGGGCCTTATTCGGCACCCCTTCAATCACAGGAAAATCCCACTGAGCAGGGTGTCTCCCAGGCCAGGCTTTTGCACCCAGCCTCCACAGTGAGACAGCCAACAAATGTGTGATTTTGTCACTTGGGCCATCAGAAATACCCTTTGCTGTCATGAAACAGCAGTTAGTGCAGAAAGGTAAAGAGCCCAGTACGGGATTATAAACTCACCACAGCTGAATTTGGACCAGTGCCCCGTACGTGTACGTCTGTGTCCCTCCTGTTACTCATATTGAGAGCTGTCTTACTCCTCAGATCACATCATTTGACTCTTACGAGCAGCTGTAACTTGCAAATTGAATGAAGTCCAACTGCTGTAAACATTAATGAAAAACATAAAATTGAGGCTTTGTTTTACCAGGTATCAACGGTATTGCTTTAATTCCTCCCCCTCCAAAGATTTTGTGTGTGTGTGTGTGTGTACGTATGTGTGTGCTGGGTTGTGCTTTTCATCCCAGGTGGCTGCCAATTCTGGTGAAAATAAGTTGAGCCATGAAAGGTTGACCCACTCGCCTCTGAATTGCTTTTTATATGATGTGAGTCCCTCAGGGCCCAATTCTACCCATAGAAGTGAGAATGACAGCTATCAACGTATATAGGAAGTATGTCAATGTGCACAAAGAAAAAGGTGAACCCCAGACTGGTCTGAGTGGTATTTAAAGAATAGATTTCCTGTGAAATGGTGATTTAAGGGGAAGCAAAGGATAATTAGAAAATTAGCCTGATGTGCTAGCATTTATATTAATGTGTGGTTTTATATTAGCTCTTTCAGACAAGCAAAAGATCAGAAAATCCCTTATGACTCACTTAAACTGGTATGCAAAATTTGGTTAGTGTCTGATCAGCTCCTTTGATCAGCCTAGTCTAGACTGTTGCCAGAGTATATACTCTGTACTAAACCCACAGACCCCTTAAGTGGAGGCCTACTCAAGTGAATCAAATAATATATACAAAAGTTATAAAAAATGTTCACTGTCTGAGTAAATTAATCTGGTTCAAAGCTGAATACCTTAGGAACTGAAAAAAAAAAAGCAAAGGTGTTGTTGCAGAAAAGAGGTGGTAGAGTTCTTAATTCATATTTCAATGACTGTCTCAGAAGTACCAAAGAAAAATTTTCAGCAAACTTTTATTATTTTTATTTGGATAGGCATTTTTATAAGCCTGTAATGTAGTCAGATTCCCTAAAAAGAGAAAAAAATCTGTCAAAAATTCTGCACGAATTTGTTTTAAGAAATAGAAGAGTTGCAACCACGTCTGTCTTGTTTCAAGTACACGATATTGGTTTTAATTAAGGGCCAGTGGGAACCTTCAGTATGTATGCACTCCTGCCACTCTAATTTCTCCACAGGATTATTTGCACGGAAGTGCTGGAAGTCAGAGAGCAGTAAATTAGTTACCTTTCAAAGCAATGCAGTTTTCTCCTCATCACTGGAGCCTCTTCCCACATCTCCCATTGTAGCACCATCCTGAACCTATCTGCTCTTTGCCACATGAATCTCAGAAAATTGAACAGTTCATTTCCTCCTAGATAATGCTCCTGACTTTTGCATAATAGCGATAGTAGATGACAATTTGGAGACAATTTTAGTCCAATGACCTATCCACAAGACTTGGAAATCTGTCCAGGGCCACTAATTCTACAAATTCATGTTTGTACCCGAGTTGCTTTCCTCATGATTCCTGTGTTTTGAAATTAGAGGTTTGAGTTTTCAGTCTTCATGTGCCTACCATATTTGTTGGTTGCATTGCAGTGCCATCAGAACACCTGGCATAGAAGCAATGACCAGCAAATCAATCGAATTATCAAGGGAAGTAAGCACATCAGTGGGACGAAAAGATCACAGAAATGGGACCATTTAAGACATAGAGAAACTGGACTCCAAGTGGCAAATACTCGTTTTAGCTACATCAAATTCTGTCTAAATTCAAGAGGAGAGCTGGTGCACTGCTACTGTCCAAACATTGAATTAATCTACTGATGGCTGAGGAACAGCTCCAAAGCAGGTGTCAAAGCCTTTGGGGTGGTACATAATTCATCCAGCTCTTCAAAAGTGCCAGGCATTGCTATACTTACAGAGCTGCCTAAATAATGACAAGATAAAGGAAGGTAGTTCTGTGATTGAATACATGACTGTAGAATGCAGTAGGAATATTGGGTAAATTCTTCCCTCTGCTGACTGGTGTTCCAGCCAGTGGCATTACACAGGGAAAGACTGGACCATATTTTGCATGCAGCATAGCAGATTGTTAAGAGGCAACAGGCAGGTATTTGAGAGAATTTCCTCTCTGACATTTGCAGAAGTGTGTGTGAAGTCTCCTGGCTAATCTGCAGTCATTCCATTACCTTTTGTCTTTTAGTAGGTAACTAGTTAAATTTGTGTGTGTGTGGATTTGCTTTGCTATTTCCATTGCTGTTGGAGTAGAAATATTCTGACATGACATACAACAATCAAAAACTGGAAAGTGCTTGCATGAGTCATTTGAAGCCAGTAGTTTAGACAGTGTCAGCCACAACTGTATTAAAACCTGCAAGGAGTTGTTCTACAATCAGTGATTCTGCAGCATCTCCTCTGGGTGTCTGCATTTCACTTAATAAGGATACCCTGTAGACATCAACTGAAATAACTCTTGCCTTTGTTGCTTGGATGTTTTTGTGAGCTCTGAAATGAACTTGACTTACACAAGTATACTTTGTTACCCAATCTAAAGGATGCAGGGTAGGCATTATTATCCTGTTCTACTGACAACCTTAGTAGAAAAGAAATGGCTTTATTTTACTGTGATTCTGAAGAGAATAAGAGTGTGACTGTACCCTGTGGTTTTCTGGGTATTTTTACTTTTTTTTTTTCTGTTCTGATGATATTTTATTACTTTTACAGGGCTATAATAATCCGAAATGGTGAAGTCATTCCAATGTCTTCAGAATTCACTCCAGAGACTGAACGCCAGCGACTTCAGTATCTGGTAAGAGACCTGAGGGCCAAATCAGGTGCTGCTGATGACAGGCATTGCTGAGTAATATCTTAGGCTCAGAGAAATGCTACTGAGTTACTGTGGCTCAGTGAAGGGTGATGTGTCCACTGAATACCAGTGACGGATCATGTGTGTCTGTTAGCCATCACGTAACGTAGAGAAAAGCCCGGTGGTGCAATTCCCGGTGAAAGGAGTATTACCTCTTTGGTGAGGCCGTTGATTAGCACAGCTATGCTTGTGTACCTTGTTCAGCTGCAGACCCTTCAGCAGCTCATTGGTGTTGGATATTGAGAACTCAGACATAGAGCTAATCAGCCACAGATGTATTTCAATCCATCCCTGTGTTTGCCATGTGACAGTATAAAATACCACAGAGTGCTCTTTGTGTGCACAGGAACGATGCTGCAGAGTTTGATAAATTTACTCTGATAGTATGCCGGTAGTATCTCCGTCAAGAAAAGATACCTAAGTTAGAAGTGATCTCCGTGAACATTTGTAGGTGCAGGATAAGATGGGTGGTCAAAGACTAGTTTCATTTAGTGTAGCAGCACCCATAAAGCTGGGGCAGAGTGACTAGCTGGGGACATGTGGGATGCTTTATAAACCAAGCTGTGTTTGCTGATAAGCTGCCCAAGTAACATAAGTCAAAATGTATGGTGTTATTTTTCATGCAAACAATGACGTTACTTTTTAAGTTTTTCACTGATAGTCAGATCAGTTGGTTGAAGCTGGTTAGCTGTTCGTCAAAATGTCGTTCCTAACGTGGCTGAGAGATTTCCTTTGTGCTTTTTCTGCTCTCCTGCTTTTCCTTTTAGAAATTTAAGCTCAGCCAAGGCAGGCTTGTTGTCAGCCTTACCTGACTCAAGGTGTACAGGACAAGGCTAGTGGTGTTCCCAGGTCTTCAGGTGTCTCTTATCTTCAACCTGGCCCAAGCACTGTGGTTTGAAACTAGCAAAATGCCAGTGTTTGATGGTGGAAGGTTTTAAAGAAAAAACTGTGTTTCCTCAATTGTCACATTTGATTTTTTTAGTCAGGTTATTTGACTTGAAGCTGAAAATTTCAGAGGAAATACTGCTTTGGGTATATTCATATTCAGAGAACCAATTGGAAAAGAAGCCTAATAAATATTTACGTTCAGTTAAATTTAAAATAATTTGTTTGCCTTTAAAATAAAGAGTATCTTTAGTGTCTAGGGAGTCTGCTACTTCTGTAGAAAATAGGAGATAAAACATTGCCTACAAGGGTTGTTTTTATTTTTTCTTTGATGTCCTTTCTGGCTTATATATGAAACCACTATCTGATCTGAAAAGCATTTCTGCTGTTTCCTGTGGAAAATTCCTTTACCTTTGTTTGTTTATTTTAATTCTTTATGTAACAAATATGCCAGGTCTATGGGTATCATGTTCAAAGAGAATACATGCAAGACAGCAAGACCATGAAACAAAATTACAGATTATTTCAAACACAACATTCCCTAAGTAACGTTTTTACTCTAGTGTTTAAAAAAAATAAAAAGAACACAAAAAGCTGACCCCAAATGTGTTACAAGGTTGACATAAACATTACACTCCAAAGTTTGCATCTGTCTTGCTGATTAGGTCCCAAATAATTCTCCTTACTCATTTTTTCTGTCCCCAGGTTCTGGTAGCAGTCTATTCTACCATGAACATTTCTCATCTGCTATTCCTGTCTGAAAGTTATTTACTTTGGGTGTATTTTCTTATTTGCTGTTAAAGCTGAGTTTCTTTGTTTCAAACATATTCCAGTTCTGTTTCTGCACAATAGGAAGAAAATCACTTAATCATTTTAGCATTAATATTTTACTTGGTAAATGCAGAGACACTGTTCACTATGGGAAAGTTACTGCACAAGCAAAGGAAGGGTATGGATTACAGCCTGCAGGCTGTTCCCTGTGCAGCAGGCACTTTTGGCACGGTCAGGGCAAAGGAGCTTTACTCTGCCTCGAGTGCCTATTGATTGCTTCAGTCACACAGAATGTTCTTCTGGGTCCTCTTTTCTGAGTTTTAATTTCCATGTGGAAAGAAATCCATGGGATAATGAGTGGTTCAGATCATGTGAGTATCTCTACATGAAGTCGTCCAGCCTAGTCTTAGACAAAACTGTGCTTCAGCTAGTACTGATTGAGTAACTGAGAGGGGAGGGAAGCAAATGTTTTCCCTGTCTGGCTCCCATTTTGATGCAGGTTTATTGCTGTGCATCTGAGGATGGCTTTTGGACATAGACCTCTGGCATGGAAACCTAAAAAGAACAAGATGACTATCCAGTCATTCTGACTTTGAAACAGCTCTGGGCATGGTCATTACTCCATAGGAGGGCAGTGGGAGGGCAGCATACAGCTGCAGATTTCAGGCAGGCTGTATTGCAGAGACAGACTTCTGTGTCAGGCAACTTGTGAGAGTACTGGCAACTTGTGAGAGTATTGCAGAAGGCAATCAATCCTTCCATCAGAGAGCACTTCTTAAGATGTGAAAGCTTTGCACCAGTATTCTTTTGGTCCTTCAACTTCTGTAGAGGTTCAGTGTACCATGCTGCTTCCCTTCCACTGGTGGGCATTCAAAAACCTCCTTTTCCTTTGAATTTCTGTGTCTCTTTTCTTTTAAGCACTGTAGCAGGAGAGGTCCACACAGCGCTTCAGAAAAGCCCTGGCTTCCCATATCAGTGTATCTTGAAGGAAAGCAAAATCCAGTATTGACTAGGAACTGCTCTGGTACATTCGACAGTTGTGCAGGCAATGACTGCCAGAAGGAATTTTTCTTTCATCATCTGAGGAGACTATTAAATTCAGTAATGATAGCCTAAATTGCAACAGTAAATGGGATAGGTTTTGTTACTCCCTTGGAAAACATGTTTAAAATGAATGATGAATTGGGTATACTGCAGGTGGGTGTATTTCTATCAGTTATCGAAGCTGCACTTTGGAGATGTCACATGAGGTCAACGTGGTGTTTGTAGTGTCTTTATATGTGCAGCCAGACAGCCCCTCAGAAGTTCACCCAAAATGGTGCACCACTGCTACCAGTGCAGGTGTTACTGCTAGTAGAGACTGGGTGGCCACTAGTGAGCCATGGGTGCTCTTTGTGTTTGCCACCATTCAAACAAAGGTTCATGAGCCCAGCTAGTCATGGGCTCAAAGGGGATCAATTATTATTTCGTTGTTCAGGTGAGCATAAAGGTGATACTAACTCATCTGCTGAAGGATGCCTGGGGAACCTGAGCCTGAAGAGGAAATGCACCTACATCTCCTAAATGTACAGTCAGCACTTCAGTTACAAGTCAGATTGCTTCTCTTAAAATTTGTGGCTCCCTGCATCACCCAGTGTCGGATTGCTTCGGCCATCTGACACACTGCATGATGCTGTGGTAAAAGAGATGTGTGGTTCTATGGAAGGGGTCCTGGCCTTTCATAAGATGAGAGACTGATCAAGGGATGGATTTAGTTTCTACTTTCCTCTTTCCTTCTACCACTGCGTCCTTTAGTTAATTTCCTCTTTCCTTCTACCACCATGTCCTTTAGTTTTAATCTCTGTTTGGTTAAAACGTGTCTGTATGGTAATGGCTGAGTCATTTAGAAAACTTTGAGTGCATTGTACTGTGCATGCTGTTTTGAGCAGTAGTTTCATATAGCAGAATATCCTATTGGAGAAAAGGATACAATATGATAAGAGTATAAAGTTGTACAGTGTAGTTGGAGTAGGGGGAGACAGCAATTCTGAAAATAAGACAGAATTCAGTGAAACCGCTAGTGCCAGCAATGTTCCAGTGCGGTGTGTACTGAAGGAGCTGGAAAAGGCATCAGCAGGCCTTACTGAGGTACAAATAAGATACATGCAGTGTTTCCTGCCACCTAATTAGCTGGCATGCTAGTGCATAAGTCTAGGTTTATCTTAATTTCATGTTTGCTTTTCTAATCACCAGGAAACACGGCAGGAAGTAAATGGCCTTTTTAAAGAACCGTGACTAATATTTCCATTTTAAACTACTAATTTTGAATGCAATACATCCAGCCACAAAATACACCATAAAATGGCAGAGTACCAAAACCACACAATACAGACTTTGCCAGATTTATGCCAAAGCGCTGTAATAGCTTCTGAAAGAGAAAATATGAAAAATGTTCCAGTTCTGTAATATAGAATAACAGTGTTGTCTGAACATACCTCATAAGGATATAGAAAGTGTTTGATAGTCACACTTCTTATTAAATTTCAGGTTCTCTGAGTGGTGTTTCTGATCTGAGGTTCTTGCAAATCGAGACAAACTAAATAAAAAAGGGAAAATACAGTGCCTCATCACAGGTGAAATTCTGGTAGTCAGTTCACTTACCATTTTTGTTTCTCATTTGATCACTTGAGGGGATCTCATGATGTGTGCTTGTATATCTATTTGAAAGATCTGTAGATTTTTAAAGTGTTGCTTTTTATTTATTTTCTGGTTCTGCTGCCCAGTGTGGTTTTGTTGAGGTGGAGAAGAGTCCTGCCTTGTAAATGGAGAACAGTTATCAAAAAACCCAACTGGAAGTTGCATCTGAGTTTTATAGTAGAACATTCTTCTCTCTATAGAATTACCAGTGAAGCATCAAAAATTGTACAAAATATGGAAAATTAAAAAATAAAGCTCAACAAAAATCCCTATTTCTTCACATAAGAATTCAGATCACAGGCACCGGAAACTTCCAAATTGTTCTTTTCCCTCTGTTTCACTGACGCCAAAAATATTAGAATCAAGTTAAGATCCCTAGATTGTAAATCAAGCGTTGAGGCTTGGCTGCGGAAGAGAAATCTTATTTGAACATTAGCAGTCCACTGGTAACTGTTCCAGCTTTATTAATCTTATTTCAGTTGTGACCTCAGACTTTCCATCTGAGTAAATCTTTGTGAAATGCAGTCTCTCTCGATCGCTTTACCTTTTCAGTAAAGGAAATTCTTGTTTTTAAGTGGAAAAACGCTAAAAGCCTGTAATGTTTTTTTTCTGGACCTCTTATTCAGACTAGTAAATAATCTCATAATCTGAAGGTTAGATAACTTCATTTTGATGTCAGGTATGAGGGTTTTTTCCTTTAAATAAGACCTTGTTTTGTAGGCAGCCGACAGTAGTCTTCAGCTAGTAGTGGTTTGTAATGTTTTAATCAAAATAGGCTGTGCATTTTCAAAAGTGAACTGAATTGCACTTTCGAAGCAGACTGACTTCATTGTTTACAATATCATAGACTAGAAAGAACTTTAAAAAATACCAAAAAAAGTCCAGCTATTTGTTGTCATACAAACAACAAATATTGCTCATGTGTTGCGATACATCAAATCATTAGGAATGTTCCATCTTTTTTGCAACTGGAATGCAAATAAATAAAATAAAAAGCTTACATGTACTTTCAAATGAAGAATCCCGAGTTCTGGAAGTATAAAAAGCCTCATGGGGACTAATATAGCTGGACCTCTTGAAAGTCACTAATGCTTCTCAACCATTTCTGTAATGAGGACAACGATCCAATTAGAGGGTCCCTGAAAACAATATTTGGGTGGAGAAGGGGACCTTGGCTGACCGCAGACTGCAGGAAAAAGAGTGTTCCCTTAACTGTACACAGAGAGAAAATTTGGTGGAGTTCCTGTTGCAGGAAGGGATCACGATGTCAAGATCACACTTGCATGCTTGAAAGCCACCTCTTGAAAGCAGAATCCAATCTTGTTGGCCACACACAGCAGTCTTTCTCAGTCCCATTTCAGCTAAGCTTGAGGTGTTTTCTGGAAGGATGTCTGGTGCCAGGAACAGGTACAGGCTGATAGAAGGTTAGCATTGTGATGTGCTGAGCCTGATACAGCTCCTATTAAATTGAGTGGGAGCAGGCTCAACTCTTAAATGCAGGAAATATTTTATTGTGAACTATCTGCATGATAGATGCCGGGCAGATCAATAAGGGCTTCCACTGCTTCCTGCTGCTTACCTTTGATGAGCACTAGATTTATGACATACACACAAACTAAACCCCAGCTCATTTCATCTGCCTTGATGGCAGCTGCTGCTGAAGATAAGACAGACTTTATTGCCTTAACTGTCTGGATAAGGAAAAAGAGTTATCTGCAAAAAGGTTGAGAAATGTTACTTTTTTCAGTTCCTTGGCCAATTTGACTGTGTCTTCATAAGAGCTTGCTCACAATGCAGCTTCGGGGAGGGAGGGAGAAAGGCTTGTTTATGCAAGTATTAAAGAAAAAGGAGTGAAATTTATTTCAGAAAGAAGAAACAGAGTATGTTTAGGATTAACCTATCATGTCAAGTGATCTGTATATAAATTCAATCAAAAAATTTACACAGTGGACAAAGAGCCTCACGATGCTCTTGAGTATGGTCAGCTTTGGAGAACATGAGCCACAGGCACGACTCTGGCAAAGAGGCCTCCCAGCATCTGCAGAGCAGTACACCAGAAAGGACTGCAGCATGATTTGAACATTAAAACCATCAAAGACATTAGTTGCAGTTGTGACACAAAACTGCTGCTGCTTTTCTAAAAGTCTATTTTACATGAAGGAAGTAGTTTTTAGACAACTAGAAAATAAATTGCTCTTCAGCTTGTGTTTATTTGCAGTGTCACGTGTGATGGGGTGCAGCACACTGAGCCAGCAGAAGGGAGCGTTTTTCTTGAGGAGGTGGCAGTTAAAGTGTGGTAGCAATGTCAGGTTGTGCGTGTTGTTGACATAGCTGAACTGGGAGTCAAAAAGCTTGAGCTTCACTGCACACTCACCCTTCCAAGTCTCTGCTCCGTGGCTTTGTATTTGATCATTCCTTTCTCTCAGGTTGCTGAATTACAAAAGGGGATGTGTTCTGTCTTGCAAAGCCCTGAAGACTCCTTCAGGGTCATTGGATGATGTGTAGTTTACAGATCCCAAATCTTGAGGAGCAGGGAGAACAAAAGGATTTTGAGGGCAAGAGGACTGCTCCCTATGAGGCTGCTGCTGGATATCAGGCAGGATCAGAACTGTTTATGTGAGCATTGTTTGCTGAAATGGAACGCATCATCTTCCTTATTTAAACAGAAGGGTAGCGGAGGGGGTGGAATTTGTGTGGGAAGGGACCAGGGAAGGGATAGTAATACTACCTCATTAAAAATAGATAATGTCTTGTTTTATGTGGTATCTGTGGTTTGATTTCTGCCCACAGGCTTACATGCAGCCCCACTTGCTGGGAAATGAATTCACACACTTAGAGTTTCCACGGAGGGTGCAGCGCAAGGAAGTTGGGAAGAGGATGCTCTACCGTGACTTCAACATGACTGGCTGGTAAGAATGTGTTCTCCTCAGCATGGAGTCAGCCTTCTCCCCAACCAATGCCTGCTTTGTACCTGTCCTTGATTAGTGTAAACTGCATCAAACATAGAGGTGTAGCCCTGCATACTGAAATAAAAGGCATTTCCTTCTTTCAGATATACTTTTCTTTTAGAAGATAATGTTTTAATTAAGTTGATCTCCCACACAGCCAGGACCTGGTTTAATTTTAATGTATGAGCACTCAAAGCAGAGCAAGCATATAAAGGGGAAGATGTGCTGGGGAATCTTTCTGAAAGCGAAACAATTTTCCTATCTTGGAAGTAGCTTTTTATAAGTTCTGTATCAGTGGGCCATCCTGCCTTTGTTTGCCGAGAAATGCTTGCAGAAGGGAAGAGCTGCCTCCCATACTCCAGTGCAGCTGACCCCTGATTTGGGTAACCCTTGAGGAATTGTTTTACAGATGGGCCTGAGCAAAAGTCATAGCCAGCCTAAAACGAAAAGGCTTGAATGAACAGCATGGACTTACAGAAGTGAAGACAGAAAGAATGATGTTTTTTTCTTTTTGTCTCTGGCTAAATGTCTTCATTGTTTTTTGTTGATTCGACAGGCTCCTTCTTAGTGACTCCCGCTCACTTGGAGAAGGCTTTTTTGAGTTCTGTGTGTGACCTATAGGCCAAAGTCCAATACATGCAAATGGTCCTCAGTTCCATGACATGTTTGTGTTAGCATCTGTGGTAAATGTCCTTTCAGGAAGAGAAAGAATAGAGGGAGTTAAAAAACAAAACCTGTTTTAGGTTTGGAAATCTGGATGCTTACACACTACTGCAGTTCCACATAACTTTCGATTTGTTCCATACTTTACAGACCATAAATATAATGATGTTTTAATGGCAGAATAATGATCTGAGTTTAGTATAATCTGGAGTGTTTGTGCAGAACATGTAAATCTGAGAATAATCATCATTGTCTGCTGTCTTGAACAGCTGCTAGTAGAATATGCAGTTTCACCCTGAGAATGATGACTTCACATTTTAAAAAGGCTACAGGCATGAGCAAAAGAATAGGAACAGAATGAGAACATTGGATCAACTGAGGACTTAGCAAAATATTTGGAAGATCATGAGACACTCTCCCAATTTCTGCAAAAGGAAGTTTTTTTGTTAAACTCTCAGATGTCTCTGGAGGCATCAGTAAAGAATGGTTTCATGTAGACTTCCAAAAGCTCTTTTTCAAGATGGGACATCCTAATTGGAGGGGAAGGGGTGGGGAATGTATCCTTCTCATTTTGGGGAGAGCTACAGAAGTATCATAGGCCAGGAACTTCCTGAGTGGAGGGCAAGAATAGATTTCTTCCATCATGGTTGGAAGGCAAAGCAGGTTTCTTCAGGTTCATGGGAGTTGTTTTGCATTTCCCTGGTTGGTTTATGGTCTGGAATATCAATTTCTGGTATATCAGTTTCTACCTCATTTGTGAATCTGTGCATAGCACTTTACCTTATCCAAAATAGTTATTACATAGCTAATACTCTCTGGCATTAGAAGAAAATAGGTAAGAAGAAACACAAATTTTAAATGTAGAATAATGAGTAAGGTAGAAGAGCTTAGGTAAGTTAAACTCTCAGGTTTGATTCAATGTATTGGTCTTCAGTACTGGTGTGTGAACCCTCTTAACTCCAGCATATAGCAGGGAGGAGAAGACAGTTATTTTCTGGCTGATTTTTCTGAATTTCCTGAAGGGTAGGACACATGTTGATCTAGTTAGAGAGTCTAATATGGTCAATGCAAAAATTGTCACCAGTTTAGTACAAATATGTTTAGCTCTAAGCAGTCATTCTGGAATAAATGCTGTGGAACTGTGACTTGAAAATTCAAGTCTGAATTCATCACAGTATTGTCCCAGAAAAAGGTGGCCTGTGCCAAGCAAAAGCATGTGGAGACTGTGATGAGGCTACCTCTCACTGCTCTTCCTTTTGGCTCCTGACTGGAAGTGAAAAATGGGGGCTACATTTTTGTCCTGCATAAAAGATTTGGAATCTTTTCGCTGCTCCATATTGCACAACTACTGCATCAGTTGCCTCTGTTTGGTTGCCTTGGGACAATAAAGTGATGAGGGAGTTGTTCTATCGCCATACATTTGTCTAAAACAGAGCCCTTCTAAATAAGGATCCATTTCTTTTTGCAAGCTTTTGCCCAAGGTATTTGTTATCCATTGAATTGTGTGCAGTGATTTCCTAGGCAGAGGAGAAGCAATCAGTTTCTTTTTATCTAAAAGTCTGGGTCAATTTTAGTGGTTGAGATTGTGGACAAGACATTAGATTTACAGTTTGGTGGGCCCTCAGAGGTGATGGTTTGAGGTGGCTGAGATTTCCTAGTGGTTGTTTTCCACTTCAAGGATTTTGCTTCTATTTTCTTCCCTTTCTAATTCATGGATTCAACTGATGCATCAGGACACAGTGGCTGAGGACATGTCTGTTTTGCATTTGTTTCTAAGGACACTATCTATCATGGAGCATAAATTAGCATATATATTCCTTTTCTAGAAAATGTCAGATGGAGCTTTGGCCTGCCAGAGCTTGATACACTAAAACGCTGCTGAACTTTTATCACATACAATGCAGATGAACAATTGTGTGAATCTTTTTTGGGTCACTGACCTCACTGTGTGTTGACATTGCACATACATGTAGAGAAGTGCAGGTGATGTTAGGAAGAAAAAGGCACTCTTACACTTAACTGCTGAATCCTTTAGTGAGAGAATGTAAAACGCTCTCTGCTTTGATGTTTCCTCAGGAAAACAAACTGGTTTATTTTACAATTCAGGAAACTTTCTGTGTTTTCTATTAGAAGCTGTATGACTCTTTTTTCTTCATTTTTGCCTCCTCCTTTGCTCCAGAGCTTTTCAGATTCTCAACAATAGCTTGGCTTGCCCAGCTTGTTTGGATTACAAAAGATTATTGTCTTTGGATTTCTTATAATGCATTTGGACCTTTATTTTTTCTTTCTGCTTTTTCTTCCTTTTATTTCTTTTTCATGTGAAGTTTCCACACTGGCTTTGTCTCCACAGCCCAGAGTGGTAGCAGAGCTGCCAAGTTTCCCCACAGCATTAGGACAACCACTGATCCAGCAATGTGTCCCGCATCACTAGTCCAGGCTGCCTGTAACTGCTTTGAGACTGGCCTTTCCCTTCCTGCTTCAGCTTTCCTACCCTTTCTCCTTTCTTTGCAGTGACAGTTGCAATGAGAAATAATGCTGTATTAAATATACCTAAAATAAATTCCATTTTGCTGAGAGCTGACCGTGAGCTGCCCTTCCTGCACCCTTGCCCCACGTGCGTTGTGGTTGAACAAAAATTGCAAAATGTGTACTGTAGCTGGCAAGGCATCTTAAGAGCAGTGTGTCCTGCTGAACAAGCCTCTGAGCTGTCTCGAGCTGTAATTTGCTGGCAGATATCTGTGTTACTGACAGTCTTTCACAACTGGGTCTCTGGGCTGAGGTTTTCAAGCCCATGTCTTTCAGAGGTTAAATTTGTATCGGAGAAAGGTGTCCTGGTGGCTTTGACAAGTCCTGGCAGCAGAAGCAACAGGAAAGACTCAGAGGCCATGTAAGCAGAGGGTGGCTAAAAAGTGCTAAAAAGGGGGGTGAGTAGCCTGAAACAGCAGGCCTGGTGTTAGCTGCTCCTTTATAGGATTGCACAGCATTAGTGTTCTCTGTCTCTGCCTTTTAGCTGAAGTTAGGACACAGTTGATCAGGTTTTCTTCAGTTGTAAATCCAGTGTGAACAATTTTGAAGTACTTTGCTTTGACTGTATCCAAGAACCTTCCCAAACCTGGATTTCTGACTGTCTGTGTTCTTCACTGTGGCTCTTTCCAGAGTTCTCCTCTCAGCCTGCCATGGGGCTGGAGGAGCTATACAGTGCTGAGCTTAACCAAAGGCATCCAGAAGGCACTACCAATTGGCATCAGCTTTGGTGGTTTCAAAGTGAATTTTTTGCTCCTCCTTGGAACAAGAACAGTGATTTTTCTGCTGCTTGCCTTGAAGTGGAGTTCTTTAAAGTCTTGTTTCCAGATCACAACTTTAGCTTTTTTACTTGATTTTAGCATGGCAAAAGAGACGTAGGTAACAAGTCTGGGTTTTGACCCTACTTTTTGGTGGCTTACTTTGCCCTCCCGGAGAGGCAGAGCTGAGCTGCACCCATCAGAAATGGTGTGAGCCAGTGTAGTGCCCAGCACACAGCATGAGCTGGAGGCCAAGGCAGCAGCGAGCGGAGGATCGGGCACTGCCTTGGAGCGCGCTGTCTTTGCGGCAGTAGCGGAGCCCTTGCCAGCTCCGTGTCTGCGTGTCTGGCAAGGGGGTGCAGTGGCACACAGGGTCAGCCCCCCGAGGGTCAGCCCGTGCTGGGGAATCGCCCGCCCGCGTGATTTATTCCAAAGCAGGGAGGCTGATGCCCTGAGGCGAGCACTAAGCAAAACCCATTTTATTCTAGAGTCAATATTGTCCACTGCCTGGAAAGCTGCCAGCCTGCTCTGCGCTCGCCCTTTTCTTTCCAACAGGGAATGTCTTTCAGCCTCTGAGCATCTGATGAAAAAAGCAACCTCACTTTTCAAGCCGTTTTATTTTGTTTGGGATGGATGCCTTTTGCTTTCATTGTGCAGCCCGCCTTGCCGTCTGCGGTTCAGACTCCAGCTCACAAAAACCAGGCTCTCATTAATCACTTATTGGGGATCCAGAATACCCTGGTGAGAGCCAATGTACATGTTTTGCTTGGTAATGTGTGAGCTGATTTGAACAAATATTGCCAATGTGGCTGCTATCTTATTCTTTATTGCTGGGCTCAATATCCTTTGACAGCACATTCAGGTAGCCTGCCCAAGGAGTGCCTGAGCAGATTGAGAAATGTCACCAAAATGCTTTATGGAGCTGGCGCTTGTGCTGCACCCTCCTTTAATATAAATTGATTTATTGAATCAAGCGCAGAAGCCCTGCTACAGAAACCTCCGGCTACAGTCTCTGGAGAACCACCTAATAAAACAGCCCCAACTGACACTCCTCATTAGCTTTTCCACCGATCCCAAGGCAGTATTTAAAGTGACAGTGTCCCTCTTTTTGGCCTGAATTTATCTGCTGGCTAATGCCTGTGGGTCTAATTAGCTTAGCATTATTAGTCTTATTCAGATAAGCTGCATTTCCTAACAGCTTGATTCCAACTTGTAAAAAGTAATTGGAAGTCTACAAACCCTGTGCTCTAACCTGCTTGATTGCACCTTTTAGCCAAATTCATATAATTTACAAAAAGTCATCCTTCCCCCTGCTTTTTTTTTAATTGAGCTTTTTTGTCTAGTGAAACATTCTGTGCTTCTTCTGCTGAAATCCTGACTGTATTGTTGTGTTTGAAACCTCAGCCGTATCCTTTGTACAATCGCCAGGGAGAGATCAAATTTTAATTTCATAATTACTTCACGAGAAAGCAACCTTTTCCCCAGTCATGCCTGGTATTAATTTCCTTCCAGCAACTTACATTTTCATAATTTAAAGATTATGGGGCACCTTTGCAGCATTGGGCCTTTCTGGAGCGGGGAGAGAGAGAGAGGATATCGTTTTTGCAGCAGAAACCGTCATCTGCAGCCACTTGCCTTGCTTTATGTGTCTGTGCTCTTGTGTCTCACTGCAAGGTGGCTGGGAGCGGGAGGGGACGTGCCTCTTGGGTGCACACAACTAGAGCAGCTTGCTGGGTTGTGCCTGGGTGTCTGGGGCACAGCTCTGCGATGATGAATGGCTGTTTGCAATGTGCATGTTATGCATCTTTTCAAGATTTGCAGCCCTCGCTGCAGGAGCAGCAGGAGGTGAGAGCTGACCTGCTGTGTACAGCACGTCTCCTGACAGTGACAAATGGCTCTTTCCCGTGAGTGTGCACATGCCACAGGAGCTGAGCCGGTGTCTTTGGGGCAGGAGAAAGCAGAAACAGTAAAGTAATAGTGCTGCAACAAAAGAGAAAGCTTAAGTCTGGGGTAAAGCTCTTTGTAAATGGCCTCTCTGGGGCCAAGTGAGAGCGACAAGAATGAGGTTGGTCTGAGCCATGTCCCGTAAGCGCGTCTCCTTCTGGAAGCAGTGCATCTAAGACCTGTCCCCACACAGCTGTGCTTCTCCACGTGGGCTTTGCCTGGGCATGAGATCAGGTGCCGCGTATGCAAGGGCAAACAAAGGGCTCCCAGTCTGTTTTATCAGAAGAAAACTAAACTGAAATGAGGTAATCTTCAATCTGAAAACCCAAGCAAAAGTAACTCTTCTTCCTGGTGAGGTCAGCACTGCTGTGGGATGGTGAGGTCTCTGTTTGCTGTGTCTCACTGCCTCCCCCATCCTACACTACAGTGATCTTTCCCAGAAGAATTTTCTTTGTGTTTCCTCCTTAACATCAATCTCCTTTGCTTCCAGAGGATCCCAGCTAGCAAGTGTGGTTTAACTGTGAGTTTAACATGCAGCCTTTCTCCCATCTGCCTCACAACATCTTTTTAACAAGAAATGCACCAAAATACAAATTTACAAATGTTTTTTCTGTCCATCACAGTGTACTCAGCCCATATAGTGTTAACAGCCCACTTTACTTACCCCTCTATCTCCACAGTAAATTGCTGACAAACCTTCCTGTTTCTTTTAAGAATAGAAGAAATGCAATAAATTTTAAGAAGTGCTCAAGACAGCAAATTCACTGTGGGGAAAAATAGACTCAACCTGCTGAGGCTGTTGCAGGAGGTGGACCTGCTTTATGTGCAGCTGCAATATCTGCACACAGTTTCTGTCACTCAGTAGTGGAAGTAGTGGAAGTTCAACAGGCCACAAGCAGTGAATGAAAGCACTTGCAATACTCTTGCTCTGTCCCTCCCAGCCTTCTGAACACAAAAGCAGCAAAGGAGAGCGCAAAAGAGCAAAGGTACTTCTAAATACCTTCACTTAATTTTTTTCCTGATTCGTCTTTCTTTTGGGCTGGGACCTCTCTAAATGCTTGAGATGCTTGACCATCCTGTCCCTGACTTTTCTCCTACCACTTTGTTTTAATGCTCCACTAGAGGTGAATGGAGTAAAAAATCAGCCACATTCCCAGAAGTGTCTGAGAACGTTCTGGTTCTTGACTCCTTAAACTGGGCTGGCCAAGATGGATGGTTAGTTTTGCTTAGGAATTACTTCCACCGGAATATGTGGTGCTGGTGCTCTCTGAAGTCCAGACTCTGTCTTAAGATTGTACACAGCAGTGAAGGCTCCCTTGAGGTTCAGGGTTCATGTACCAGTCAGATTTGACCAAGCTGGAGATCACATATGTGTACAAGTCATGCTGTGATACTTCTTTTTTTTTTTTTTTTAATTTGTAGATTGGTAGACTGGGATTTGCAAAATGAAGCATTGAACATTTTCAGGTTCATAAGAAGGGGTTTCTGAATTTTCTGAGAATAATGTGTGTTTCAAAACTTGTATGTTTTCCTCTTTACTTGAAAGAAGGCCTATGAGTGTCTTGGTTTAGAATAGATCTTCCCCTAAAAACTATTTTGTGCACATGTGTATTAGTCTTTAATTGATTTGGGTTTGCCATCATCTTCCCTCTTAAGAAATATTGTTGTGGTTTGTGTGCTGTAATCATCTTTTTTATTGTAAGTTGGTTTCATTAAACTATGTGTCAGATGAGCAATAGGGGAACGATACTGAGACACAGAGCATTAGAGCTAACCTATCTAGAGGGTACTTAGTATCAGACAGTGCTGTCTGGATTTAGAGATTCTGACTTTGCAAAAGCACATGTGTAAGGACATTTTTTAAAATTATGTCTGGGTTGAGACATAAATTGTATAATTTTCAGTGGCTCTGTGCCTAACCTGCACTACTCATCTTTTCTTCTTGATAGTAAACATGCACTTACACTGGTTTGATGCCTGTAGTTCAGTAGACAGTACAGAAGAACAGTTCCTTTTGGACTGGTGATTTAAGCTCTGTTACCCAAAGGGTGAGCTACATTCCACTGATTCCTTTTGTGGGAGGGGGAAAAAAAGGAGTTTCTATCAAGTTTTGTATTGCTTAAAGATTAAAATGTGATTTTCTGTTCGTATGACCAAAGAAAGTTGAGCTTGGGGAGGAGGTTATTTGGATAGCTGGGGTAGTTTTGTTATGAGTTGGGTTATTTTGGGTGAGGAGAAGAGTAGGGGCAGGTGGAGGCTGTATGGGGATGTTTGGGCTGTTTTACAGAGTGGTAGCCAAGCAGTGCTAGAAATACACTAAATCTACAAACCTGTCTCAGAGATGCCTTTAGCCTTGTACTCAGTATGAACTAGGACATTTATGAAGCAGTACTTTCTCTTGCTTTCTTGCCACAAGAAGGTTTAGTCTATGCTTAAAGCTAAAGCCCTTTGATGACAATTTTTTTTTGCTCTTCCTTAGGTTTAATTCTCAGTTTACTATCAGGTGTCACTGGCAGAGCTGTGAAACATGGACAAACTTTCTAAAGCCAAGTGCCATGGAAAAGCAGAGCACAGGGTGTGGATTCCCCTGTCGCGCACAGAACTGAACCTTCCAGGTCGGGGTAGATTGTGTTTTCAACACCATCTGTTGTACCTGGGGATGCCAATGCAATACTTTTCATGACCAGTAACCTTACACAGTTTGCTGTGAAAGAAAATGTAATCTTTATTTTTGGTCATCAACAACTTTTAAGTGAATTTGGATGTGCTTTCAGAAGGACAATTTTAAGAACAAATTACACATCAGGAGAACTCAAAACACATGTAAGACACTATCTAGGATTTTCACTCTGAAATCTGCATATGGGAGCTGACTGGTTTTTCAAGTTCTGACCTAGCAATATGCAGGTAACTTTGATAATCTTTTATTTAAAGAGTGCCTAAAGCACTGCTAATGACCTCAGCAGTGTAAGAAACTTCTTCAGTTGCATTTAGTAGCTCCTGGTGATTTTTTTCACCATGCATTTAGAGCAGATTCCAGTTAGCATATGAGTAACATCATGTCAGTCCTAGTTCTTTTGTTCTGACATCTCTTTTGGCTCCTGGTGCGATTTGGCCCAGTTTTCCAAAATGTTGATCCTGAGTCCAAATGTAACTTTGTGGGTGGTACATATGTCAAGTCCTAGTTCAGTATTTTTGGACAGCAGTAGCATTTCATAATTCATTTGAAATGAAAAGAAGAGACGAAGTTAAATGAAAAAAATGCAGCTAGATCTAGCTGGGCACAAGCTTGCCTTGTCTACTCAACCCCTGCTCCCCCTGTTTTTCCATTTGGAAAAATAGGTTTACGTGGCAGAAGCACTTAACAAGCTTTAGGCGCATTCAGAGCAGGAAGCAAAAGCATTGCCTTGTCTTTATAACCTTTCTTGTCATGCCCTGGTGGCCACCGAAACCTCCTGGGATGTGGCCCAGGAAGACAGAGAGAGGGATGCATTGAAACACTGTTTTGTTAAAACAGTGAGCTGGGCTGAATTACATAGAGGGCTGAATGTTGCCATGTTGGCACTAAAAGAGCCAAGCCACCCACTCGGGTTCTCTGTATGTCTGTGTTTGATACATCTACTGCCATATTATATCTTTATATACAGCACACAAAGGTATAAATGCAGCTTTATTGCATAAAATCAAGAGAAATAGTCCAGAAGGTTGTAGCCTGTGCAAAATAAACCCACATACAAAATACGGGAGGTTTCACAGGGTGTAAATTAAAATGAACTTTGTATCTTCCTTACCTCTCACCAGTGCAGTTGCTGAGCTGCTAACTGAAAAGCTGTCCTTCATTCTTCTCTTGCTGCAAGCCACATACTAATATGTTATTAGTTCTGTTTCTCTAGTAATGCAGGTTATAGGTACTTTTCTAGAGTGTCTCAGGTTGCTTTTCAGTGTGTCTGTGCCACCTCTGATGCTGTGGTTGCAGTTCTGAGCATTGTTTCTTAAGTGCTCTTAATTTTTCAGGCAATAGCAACATCAACAGAAAAAGCACGTTTGAGGTGAGTCTGACACCCAGGTTCTGAGCCCAAGAGGTGACAGGCTGTGAGAAACCACAAAACAAATCACTGTAGCTCTCTGGGCCTCCCTCACTTAGTTGCACAGCTTCAGGAGGTCACAGGCTAGCCAGCTGCTCTCCCGAATCTGCTGATGGAACAACTTTGCTGCAGCCCTGGCAACACGGCCTCCTCCAGTGTCCTTGCACCGTGGTGTCACAGTTGAGGGCCTGAGGGATGGTGGTTCTTGTAATGGTTCTGTAAAAGATGCTGGACTCGGCAGTGAGGACCATTCTTTTGAAGGACACTGGCCTAAATTATACTTGTTTCCCTTCTTCCTAAAGCACAGTCACTGTGAGGCGTTGTGCAGGAGAACATAAGGAGGAAGAGAAGAGGAGAGGGAAAAAAACTTAGTCCCTGTTTTTGTCAATTTACAGGGGAGTGTAAAGTGAGGTCTTTGTTGTTCTGTATTTGTAGCTGTCTTGCAGATAATATAAGTTGTGTATAAAGAATGGGTTTGTTCTTTCCTTTGAAAAGGGGGCTGCAAGTAGTTCGGTCACATCATCTTAGTTTAGTTTGCTATTTTAACAAATAAATACAAAAATTTGAACATCCAGCAGGAATGGTTGCTTTCTCAGGCTTGTGGTTTTATTAGTCATTTGACTCTGATGCCTGGACTCAACTGATACCCATTTTCTTGGTGTCAGAGCACAACTGGCTCTATGCAAGGAATAGTTTGGACTCCACAAGGATGTTTTCCCAGGGCTCCCAGCGCTGTAGGTCCAGCTGGAAGCTCCTAAACCTGTTCATGAGTAGTCGGGGATGGTAACATTTTTGCTCCACGTTCAAACCAGGATACCCAAGTTAGTGAGTGAGGCAGAGATGCTAGCTATTCCCTGTTGGAAATCAAAGAAGAAACAAGAGCAAAGTCTATATCTGAGTCCTCCTTCCCAACTAAATGCTATTCCAGGATTTAAACATCAGTAAGGTATATGTTTGCTACTTGTAGTCATTTGTGTCTTTTTGTTTGGTTTAAGAGCTAATTTATTTGCCCTCCCCAGTACAGAATGCCATTTAAATGCCTTCACTGTATTGTCTCTTGTAGAGATGGCCAAATATTATGGTTATATACCAAGATATTCTTGACTACATGAAGGATCCTCTGTCTCCTGTGAAGGACCCACTGTGTAGTGCAAACCTCACCTAGTTTCATTTTGGGATTTGATACGTAATAATGTTTTGTAGTAAGGGAGAGGACTCTTACACTATTGTTTCTTCTATTCAATTTGGTTGCTTTTCTTTTTTTCTTGGTCCTTCCCTCACCCCCAAAACCCTAATATGATCCCTTCCTGTGATTACTGGGAAAAGTAAAGGTAGGGCGTAAATGTCTGTGCTACTCTCAGTAAGTCCAAGGCTTGCCTGGGTGATGCAGCATGTACAGCACCATTTATTGATCCCAGGTCTATGCCATATTTCGGTGAAGCAGGAGGCAGTTCGATGACGATTTAGAATTTCACCCTTAATTTTTAATTTCTTGCTGGTTTGTGTCATAGCTGTAACATTGCTTAAACCTGATCCCATGTGACTCCCCGGAGCTCAGGCAGCCATCCTGGAGAGCTGGAGAGCTACACAGCAGGGGCTGGCAGGGGACCTGCCTGGTACCTTCCCTCCTCCCTCCAACTTGGGTGGAGAGCACTCGCTCGTGTGCTCGGGATGATTTTGGTATCACCCCGAGGGCTTTGGGCATGGATGCGCCAGGAGAGAAGCACAACATTGAGGGAAAGGCTGAGAAGGGAAATTTTGTGGTGTGAGGGGAAGCGTGCCCCTCTGGGGCAATGTACCTTAGCCAGAAAGGTACCCCAGCACCTCAGCTCAAGCATGTGTTATACAAACTGCAGGACTCTACAGCTTATGAGAATGACTGTCATCTTTTGTTGGTTTTTTTATTTCTCACTGGCAAAATTGCTAACCTTCTCACCTCATCAGTGTCAACAGCTGGATGTGTAAAAGGTAGAGTACGCAGGCATGTGGTAAACAGAATCAGAGCATGAGCATTTACTTCTCTTGTCTCTTGTCCATGGGAGCACTGCTGTGAAATGTGAAGCCTCTGACAACCTTGACTGTTGCAGTCAAGGTCAAATGAGCACTAAATATCTTAAGGCCCTTCAGCACGTGAAGCTTGTCTTGGTTTCTGCGGTCCTGGAGGGGGAGAACAGGATCAGAAAGCCGTTTCACACTTGTGTACACATCCTGTCGTTGCTCACATTTCACGTTAACAGCGTGAATCTAGGCATTGGTTAGTTTTTGATGGGTTTGGGGTTGTTTTGTTTGGGTTTTTTTATTTGGTTGGATTTTGGTTTTTTGATGACACTGTATTGTGGTGTAGCTGCTACCATATCCGACGATATCTTACCTGATTAGGATGTTATTCCAGTTCACCTCTTTCTTTGCAAGCAATAGGAGCAGCCTGGCATGTTAGATATTTCCCCATCATCACTTTTCCTTTTGGTGAAATGGATAATTATTTACAGAAAACCTTTCTGCAGAAAAAGAAATTTACATCTTGTTTCAAAGACAGAGTCCCTAGGAAAAATAATGGGGTTTTTTTTTCCTTTTTTAAAATCACAGCTGCTTGTTTCAGGGCACTGGGTCACTAACTGAGTGCAAGCTTTATAAATGTTGTTTGTCCTCCCCCCACAGGGCATACAAAACCATTGAGGAAGATGACTTGAAGTTTCCCCTTATATATGGAGAAGGCAAGAAGGTGGGCATGTTTGCTTTCCTCAGACCAAAGGAAGAAGGAATTCTGTGCTGTTTACCACTCAGTTTAGCCCGTGGCAGTCCAGTGTTTTCCATTTAGTATCTCTTTATTTTATCGTTTTGACAGCTTGAAAGAATATCTTGGTTCTGTCATAAATCAGTCTCATGTCTGGGGGTTGGTGGGGAGAGCTCAACGTACTAAAAAGCATTTTTATAGCAAACATAGTCATTTGTTGTTCCATTTGCTTTTGTTTCTCTTTCATTGTAAATAGATTACAATAAGACTGGCTTAAATAATTGACATTAAATGTTCCTGTTTCATTGTAAAATTTAACTAGGCTGGATAAAGACAGCAACATACTTTATGTTTGCTGAAAACAAAGCAGGAAGATATTTAATAGTGCTCTGAGATACAAAACTAATTTAGGAAGGGGAGGGATCAGGGCAGGATTTGTAAAGTGTAACACCCCTTAACCTTATCTTCAGCTAGTGTACCTGAACTGACTGCTGAATTTTTCTGAGGTGTGAAGGCCAATAGTTGAAGGGGAGAAACAATGTTCTGTTTTGGTATACTTTGTTTTCAGCTCTGTGATTAAGAACAGTCTGATCATTAGTGCTGGTCCCAGCAAGCTTAGCTGGATGCAGCAATAGGATCAATATAAGGATGCAGTGGTGTCAGTTTGCTGATATTGTATGCTTGCTGTGTTTCTAAATAGTGCTCCCCTGCTGCATTATGTTCTTATCTCAATGCAAAAATAGACACTCTTCAAAATTAGTCCATGTTTTGAAGGTTCAGAGCTGCAGCTTATCTCTGAATTTGGTTAGGTTTATAATTATTTGCAAACTGTTTCATGCACATCTTTTTAATTTACTTGCTTATGGCCCTGTGGAGCCAGGAGTTAGTGAGGCAAAATAATTCTGAGCCGGTTGCTCACTGTTATTGATGCTGTGAGCTCCCCTGTGCCAAAGCTGCTGTGGCTAAGCTCGACTTTGGGGGAAGCAGTCTGCAGTGCACAGAGAGCAGGGTGCCCTGGGAGGCTCTGCCTGGCCAGTCTGGAGGAGCTTTAATGAAGGAGAGCCCAGCACCTCTTGGGAGATCACTCAAGTTGCAGGGGAAGGAAGTGGTAGACCTGAGGGAACTGCAGACCTGCCACAGACTTACCCTCCACAGAGCAGAGCACTGTGGTTGGTACCACTGTCACCTGTGTGTTCATCAGTTTAAGGTGGCCATTGGCACTTTTCCTTGATTAAGGGAATATACAACAAGATGTCAATAGGAAGATGCCACAGATTCCTTATGTGAGTAATTAAGCTCCTTGTCCTCTTTATAAAACCTATTTACTAACGGTATCATTTGCTGAAGGAATGCTCTCATAGACTGGTGTGGACAGCGAGGTGACTGGGTTAGGTTTCCTTAGTCCCAGTCCTTTAGAGGTGGTCACAGTCTAAAATGGGTGTAGACAGAGTGGAATGTGGATGAATACAAAGCCTGGAATAAGGAGAAAAATGGAGATGACATGAATGTGAAAAGCTTTGTTCTTGTTTAGCTATGTTAAATCTAGAGTTTCTGGGAGAGAAAAGGAAATTCATCCCTAACTGTAGCAGTTACAGAGTAGGAATGTTATCTCATTCCCCATTAACACAGTGCATGTAACAAGATTTGATCCCATTGCTTTTCTTTATTTCTAGGCTCGGGTTATGGCAACAATTGGAGTGACCCGAGGACTGGGAGATCATGACCTGAAAGTGCACGACTCCAATATATACATCAAACCTTTCCTGTCCTCATCTCCTGAGGTAAAACAGCCAAGGTTCAACACAAATCAACTGTATGATTTGTGAGAGGGAAATAAATTTACTTAGTGTGCTTGTTTGTTCTTCTCAAATCGTGCATTCTGATTTTGGGCCAGTCCATGTAACATGCTGCCCTTTCCAAAGTTGCAGCGTGATGGTAATATCCACAGAGTAGGAACATTCTAAGTTTCCCAGCTGTGTGCTCTAGCTCTGGTTGCTTCACATCCCTGGCAGAACACTGATTCCTTCTCACTCCCTGTTCTATGGTTATCCCATAGCTTTGCCATTCTGTGTGGCTGACACCCATCTCTCCTCCCACCTTCATGTGCTCCAGCTCCTATCGAGGCCTGGATCATGCTGCCTTCACAGAAGATGTAAATCTGTGTACTCCACAAGGGATGTCTTCCACAGCAGTGTAGTATCCTGCGTTACACAGGGAATGCCAGATCAGCTCTTAAGCAGGAAAATGCCAAGAGCCATAGGAAGGGTACTTCATGCTTCCATCTGTCCCTTAACCTTCAGTTCTTAATTCTTTATGATAGTTTTATACGAACACCAAATAATGACAATGTGTTCCTCAATGATGGTGTAATGAGGAGATTATGTGGTATTGGGGTTAGGGGTAGTTTTAAATGCCTCCTTCATCACAAGCAATTCCATCCAGTTCTTGACCACTGGAGACCTTGCAGTGAAGGATATCAAGCCTTCCAAAGGGATTTGAATGTATCTGTTAATAAGGAACATGCAAGCCTTGCTTTTTTTTCCCCTCTGTAACTGCATTCCTGTTCCTACGTCAAGGAACAGATGTCACATATTTTTCATAAAATTTTAAGCAAGGGCAAACCATTTGATGACAGCACAAAAAGAGCCAGCTTTGCTTCCATGGCCCAAATGCTGAAAACTGTCCATTGTAAACTGGCTTGACAAAGTTTTAACCATATCCAGTATTTGACCTTGAATGTATCACTTGCTATAGCAGTATGAGAGAATGAAAACCTACAAGTAACATCATACTGCTAGAAAGGAACCAAATTATTAAATTAACCTTGCTTAGAACATCTCTAAGGCTGATTTCATGCAAATGAGTGTTTTAGGTTGCTCAAAGAATCACCAGCAAAAGTATCAGCAAAAGCAGGTTTAATATTAAAATGAAAGCATGACAAAGTTCCTTGGCAGGGTTTACTCTACTACTTACTAGATGCTTGAAACACACAGAGAAAAATTGGACTGAAATCTAAAATCAATCAATCTAAAACTGAAGTCAACTAAAAATTATCTATATGGAGGCTGGGGACAAAAATGGATAAGATAAGAGAAAGGGTAAGGATAAAAAGGAATAAGGGAGACCTCCTATTGAGTCACAAGGTTCAGAGTGGATCCCCTTGCCAAACTTAACTCCCAGACTTGACCAGCAGTTTAGGCCTAAAGGTTTTTACAACACTTAATCAATAGCTGGACTTAAACAATTTAACAAAAGATTCTATAGAATTTTCTATAAGCGCAACAGTGTCTCACTTAAAGGCTTAACTTACAAATCTAACATATTAAAGAATCTAAGAGAGCAATATTCCTAGTACATTTGCTATAGCATATTCACACTCATAGGTACGCAGACCTAAAGGAGTATGTACAAGGTATATAGTTGTGAGTAGTTCCCCTCGAGTTCAGTGGAGTGCTCACACAGGATGCCTTTCCATCTTCTCCACGGGCGAAGGGTTGAGCCTGGAGGAGTAGGGGTGTCAGCCCAGGATTCCCCATCTCCCAGTACAGCAAACCTGAGAGTTCACTGTCTCCGAGAGGTGTTCTGCTCAGAGGGAGGTTGCTGGTTGCAGCCTGCTGTGGTCCAGGAGAGCTCTAAGGGTCTCACTTTGGACCTCTGTTTATGGTGTTGCAAGAAGGTTGGCTTTAGTCATAGTAATTTTTCATTCTGGCTGCAATTTGGGTTGGTAACTTTCTCTGAAAGTTTGATAACTTTGTTATAACGTTGTTATTAGGGTAAGAAAAATAAGTTTGCAAGGCTGTTTAAAAAAAAAAAAAAACGGAACTTGTCAGGCAGCACGGGTTTCTGATAAGCTCGAGAGGAGCTCAGCCCAGGTGGTGTTCGTCAAGGCTGAGGCCTGATGAGTATTTCTGAGATCATAGTGGGGTCTGAGGAGGGGCAGGGAGGAAGGATGCACCACCACAATCCACCTTGTGACTAAAGTCGATCTCCCTTGCTCCACAGAGTGGTGATGTGGTCGCCTCTTGCCTCCCTGCCTATAAACAGAGATATAAAATTTATATATGTTTATATTTCTTGTATATAAATTATATATTAAAATTCCAATTATAAAAATTTTTAAAGTGCTGAGAGATTCTGGCCCTGAAGAAAAGGGGGAGATCTACAGACAGCCCCTTCATGTTTCCTTGCTATCAGTTATGTACTTTCCTTCTCCCCCTCTGAATGTGTGGTGTCCCTCACTTGAGACCTGCTCCTGTTCTCCTTGGCCAGGCAGGCAGGAGCTCTGCCCTCATCGCTGTGATGTATTCATTTAATGCCAGAAAAATGATGCAATTCTACCTATTTATTTTTCTTTCTGGCATGCTGAGACCCAGTGTTGCTGGGGTACGTAATGGCTGCAGCACAGCATCCAGCAGTGTCATCTCTGCCAGTTGCTGCTGCAGTATTTGTGTGTGTGTGTGTTTATAAACCAAAGCTTCTCATGGGCTTTTCTGATTTGTGTGGAATGTGTCTGTACGTGTTCAAATTCTGGAATATGACATGCAGTTCATATGCTATCCACGTTTCAGGATCTCTTAACTGCTTTGCAAAGGGGAAGCAAAATTGGCTTTGTTTCCACATCCTCTTCATAGCTAAATTCAGCAGAAATGTACGAGGGCAGAAGGAGGAAAGACAGAGCACCAGCCACCTTAATTTAGAGATACTGGCAAAAAAAAACCCTGAGTATTATTAGGAAGTGGCATATGCTCCAACTTGCTTTCCATTGCACCTCCTCCTCTTAATCATCTCTTCCTTCTCTTCCCAGAGAGAGCCCGCGTGCTTTAACTCCTCATGTTTTTCCCTGACTTGTTCTGTCCCAACATGGACAGTGCACCTTGCACAGAAGCCAGCATTAAGAAACAACATCTTTATGCTGCCATCTGGGAAGCCTGGCACTTGGAAGCAAAGGCAGTGGCGTCAAGCAGCAGTCATATTTGGCCCCTGTGCAGCATTGGATTTCAAATTGTTTATATAGAGGTAGGGAAGCACAATGTGTGGTTTCCAGACCTGGAAAAGGGGAAGCACAGGAAATTAAGGCGCACAGTGAGTCGTGACAGAGGGAGGATCCAAGTCCTCTGGCTTCTGTTTCTGTGCCAGAACTACAATGTCCTTTCTCAAGTTAGGGGCAACGTGGTGAGTTTTCAGAACGTTTAACTTACAGCGTGACAAAGCTCTGGTATGCCATATCCACCAAAATTTAGCTCAAGGAAAGGTAAACATCCCTGAGACTACATCCAGAAATAGGCATATAATAGTAATTTGAGGGTGGTGTGAAATGATACTTTGATGGAGTGCCAGGCTATGGGAGGAGAATTCATGCAGCCAAGACTGACAAATGTAATCAGTATTCAGTGGCTCAGCTGTTATGAGACCAGATTTGGAGGACTTCTGCAGGTTGGTGAGCTCTAGAGATTTGAACCTCTTATAATGAACTGGAGTAGCACAAAGCAGGCAAGCCATGGCTGAGGCTCTCTGGCATGGAATTAAATATTTATTTTTCATAATGGAACAGTTAATTTGAAAGCTTTCAGCAGGAAATTCTGCTTTTCAAAGCTTAGTAAGTGCCACCTTGTTGCAGATGAAAAGCAGAATTTCATCCTGAAATTTTTTGAATGGCAGTTTAGCTATTTGGTGGGGAAAGATGTGGCTCTGATGGCAGCATTTGGCCCTTGCTAGCAATGGAAGCCAGCCACCACAGCAAATGATAAGAAAGTAATGAAGGAGAGTGTTTCTTGATCCATTATGTTAGTAAAACCTTTCTGACAACTCCACAAATATGTCCAAGGAGACCATTTTATATTCATATCTGCCTTCTGGAGAAATCCTCAGGAATTACACCATCAAAAGGAACAAGCAAGGCAAATACCTAGAGAAGTACAGCATGATCAAAGGGAGTCAGTGTGGTTTCAGGAAGCAAACATCACACTTTAGTGGCTTGAGGTCCTTCAGGTTATGTCTATGAGAGAATTTTAAAAATAATAATAAATGTTGATGCTTTTGCATGAGCACTTTGATTTCTCAGAAAACGTTTGAGAAACTGTTCTGCATCACAGGTTATTAATATAAAAGATATGAAGCTACAGACTAAGTGGAAAGTTGGCACCGTCTACTGGAAATTGGCTAACGGGCAGGAAACAAAGGGTGGCAGTAAAAAGCTAAAAGGAGATTAATTGGTGAAGGCTGCAGGGAGCAGTGTTGGGACCCACTTTTTATTATTTACATATAAATTACTTGGAGGGTGGTATTGAAAGATCTCATCTTGCCAGCAAAGCTGCACTGGATAACATTGCGCATAAAAGGGACAATACAATTAAGAAAAGGCTTAATTTATTGAAGTAGCCTAGTTGATCAATAGTGCAGGCGAGTGAATGCAGGCTGTTGTTTAGCTCGAATTCCCCCAAGGCCGACTGCTGAGGAGCACCTCAGGTGGCTGCAGGCTCGCATGTCACTCTGGTGTGAGCGGTTTTCGAGCCGCAGGGACCCGCGTGGGCTGCCTCTGAGAAACAACCCTGGCAAACAAGCCACAGTGCCTTCGCAGAGCTGCCCTGGTCCTTTTCAGCAGCCAAAGGCAGGATTTGCCTGGTGGGTAGATCCATTTGAAATGCAAATAAAAAACAGCCCACCTGTTTGTTCATTGCTTGCCCAGAGCAGCTTTCTCAGTGCTCTTGGCTGCATGTAGGTGAATAATATAAGAAACAAATACCTGGACTGAAGAAAGACATTATTTGACAAGCTGCATAATGCACATTCAGAAAGGTGTCGTGTGTGACTACGGGCTCTAGTGGTGTGTATCCACTGTTACCTATCAGCACATCTGTAGGCACTAGTCAGGTTAACTAGTATTATCCTATATACAGGATAGAAGGGTAACCCAGTGCTTATTGTCATGGCTTCATGACTGGCTGTGCTGCTGAGGTTCTGCTGCTTCTTCCTTTTAGTTGCTTTTTACATTTTCTGGCTGCTAACATCAAGTTTAGCTAGTTAACAGGTCAGCTGCTTTACATCAGTAAGACATCAGCAGACAGGAGAAGTATGGTGACCAAACTGGGCTCCTTTCAGGGCTGCCCTGATGCTCCAGAGAGATTCATTTAAAGAGTGAGAAACTTTACCAGGGCAGCACAAAAGGGGCTGGTAGGCTGGAGGGAGTTGCTGAGAAGGCTCTCAGGACAACATGGGAGGCAGAGGACACAAATTCTGTGGGGCACTGTCAGGATTGATGTCTCTCTGCAGAAGCAGCGATTCATGAGGGAAAGACTGAAGATTCAGGATGGCATTGTTAGGAAACTTGTCAAGGGTACAGCAGTAGTTAAGGAAACCTCTGCACTGCCAGTTGTCTGGCCCGCTGTCACGTGCAGGAGCAGGACTGTGCCATGCTGCTTTGCAGTGGGAGAGCTTTGCACAAACTTGTGTCACAGATAGAACATTGCTTAAACCTCACTGTGTATTTTCCTGAAATACAGCTACAGGAAGGAGGCAGTCACTGGAAAGGTTTACTCTGGAATATAAAAAACTAAAAATGGTAATTTCCATTGCAGTCATTGAACTGCTTTCAGTCACATAAGATTTACAGGGCTGTGGGGTCCACTGCAGGCACTTAGGTAATTCCCTGAATGTCTCCTCATCTCTCGAAACTGTGGCATATCACACTCTGTTGCCTTCTCTGTACAGTGTGGAGTAGGCTGTGGGTGCTGCACAGTGTGGGATGTGTGTGGAGTGGGTGTTCAGTGAGCCCTGCTGGGCTGTGCTTCCATTCCACGTGCCTTGGTGGTGCTGCCCAACCTGTGTGCCTCCAGGAGCTCTGCTCTCACACTGCTCCGTGTCCAGCTGAAGGCACAGGTCGCTACTGCAAGAGACCCTCATGGACCCAAGCAAGAACTGGAACAAAGCTACTGGCAGAAAAATGAAGGGTTGGGAGCTGGCTCTTGTCTGCACCTGGACAAGGCGGTCTGTGAACATAATCTGAACCTGCAACAGACTGCACAGCTCTGACTCATTTTTGTCAGCAACATATTAGGGGCATCTACAGCTGTGGTTTAGAACTTCCAAGGAAAGACAGAAAGAAAGGATTTAGAGTAGCTGGAAGGCAGACAAAGTTGCATTTCAGGCAACGTTTTATTGCATGTCCAACTGGTCCTTGTATGCAAGAATCTTACCTCAAGTTGCTCCAAGCTTGTCTCCTGTAACCTTGGTATCCTCTTTTCCTTAGCCTAGGGACCAGCCTAACATCCCTTATTGCTCACCCCACTGTCCATCTGCACCTCTTCTGACAGCTAGTTCCTTCTCAACCTATGCCTTGCTAGAGGTGCTTGGTTCACAAAGCTTGTCCTTTTAGGAAGCACCCTTCTTCCCAGATTACACTATAAATTAGTGATTGCATTTTTTTTTCCTTTTTCCCTAAAACAAAACATCTTCTTGGTAAAGTGATCTGTTCTTGGTGTTGCTTTTGCATTTTGACCTGTGGATTGGCTGCAGGTAGCTTTGACAAGTTTCTCATTTGTCCCAGTGCCGCTCCTCAGTCAGACAAAATTGTTCATTTCAGAAGGATTCAAATCAGTGATGCATGGTGTTGGTTTCTCGCCTTCTCCCCCACCTAAGCTGCAGAGAAGGGCTTCTGTGGTGTACTGTGTCCTTCGCCTGGGTTGGGGAGCCATGGTAGATGTGCTTTTCCCAACACAGACATTCGAAGCTTGGTTAGCCCTGTCAGGGCCTTCGTGCTGAGGGCATCCCTGAGCATTAACCCTGATGCTTTCTCAAGTATTTGCTGGTCCCCAAGAGATCTGACCAGAACGTGTGCTGCATATTCATGGTTGTGTTGGCCAGCTTACTCTCCACACCCCAGTGATTTTTGAGTTGAAACTGTGGGCTGTTAAGAGGCTGAACTAAATTCTGGGAGATGGGGACTCTGACAGCTACTGATTTCCATGCAATGAGCTTGAGATGAGAGCTGTGCTGCATATAGGGATCTTTTCTATATTCCCACTCAAGTCTGAATAAGCAGATATGCACTAATGAAGAGAGTACCTTGCCTTGAATTTAATCCTCTCCAAAGTCCTTATTCAGCTGCTACCTTAGATAATGAAGTGAAGGTTACATTTTACAAATGACCTTCTCGTGCTTTTGAGTGAAAGGCGAACTGGTAGGGATTAGCAGTCAGGTCTAGGTGATTTTTAAAATTTTTTTCTTTTCCTCTGGTACTGGTTGCAGTCCCATAAAAGCATAGTTGCATTAAAAGGTCCGGGCATTTTATATGTATTGCCTGCCCCATGGCTCCTAAGGGGAAAGTGCACAATGAGGGAGAATACAGCAACTCCTATTTTCTTGTTATGCCAAGTGCTCATCCTGAGAAATTTCCCTCCTGCCGCTATCGTTAGTGGAGTCCAAGACTGGAGCAGGGTGCATGATGAGGTGCAGTGTTTCCAAACGTCAGTACAGGTGATCCTTTCCTCCTGTCTGCCTTGCCATGCTTGTTACAGTTCTTTCAAACTGTGGTTGTTGCTGTGGTAGTTAAAGTGCTCTGTGGGTGCTTCGTAATGGATCCCCAGCACAACCTGGGAATTGCAGGCAGCTTGTCAGCTGGAGTACAGCGTGTGCCGAGAGTTACACCAAACTAAAGGCTTGCTTTAAAACACTTTCTAGGGCCTTTGCTTGTATTCTGGCTCAGCTGATGGCTGAGTGCCTCTGCCACTCCCAGCTTCTCTGGGAAGAGGATGGTGGAAGTTGTTTTGAAGGCAGGGTGTTAAGAGGTGCCAGCAATGGTCAGCCTGACTGGGGCTGCAGACAGACAGGTTGAAGTCAGTGGGTGTTTTAATAGTGTGAATAAGCTTCACTTTTGTGCAGATCTTGGATCAGTCTGTAGCTACTGAAATCCTTACAGATGCATGTGACTGAGCAGGTAAACAGCTTTTCTCCATTTCATGGAACCACTCACTTGCTCAGGCACAACTCCAGTGCAGCAGCTGCCTCAGGTTTAGGAAAGTGAATGCAATGCTGGCTGTCACACAGGCATTTCCAACCATGCAATCTGGCAGAGTTAAATGGACCTGGACAAATAGTGAAAACAATTATTTGTGAATATTTTATTAGAAAATATCAAAAATTCATCAAATAAATTATTCAGCTTCCACACGACTAGTCCTGCCAATGATAGGGAAGAGCCTCACATGCTGAAACCAGGCAGCTGAGTGGGGGAGGCTTCAAGTGCTTCTGGCATCAGGCAGCACAGTGCTTTAGAGCCTGGCTTAGGAATGCTTGCATCCATCCTGGCTGGGGTGAGCACCTGAGCCACACTGAGCTCCAGCAGGAAGGGTTGCTGTGTGCAGGACTAAATTGAAGACAGACTCCAGCAGTGCTGTGGGAGGTATTTCAGTGCCCTGGCTCAACCTGCTAAACTTACAGCCAAACTGAGCAACGCTTCACAAACAGGTCTGACAACCTCCTCCTTCATGGATGTCTCTTGGGTTTTTTTCTTTTAGGTGCGAGTCTATGACCTCCTGCAGTATGAGCACGGGCCAGATGATGTTCTGATTCTAGCTACTGATGGACTCTGGGATGTGCTGTTAAACGAAGAAGTGGCAGAAGCTGTCACTAACTTTCTACCAAACTGTGACCCTGATGATCCCCACAGGTTCGTGCTCATCCCTGATTTTCTAGCTTCTCCATAGAATAGCACTTTCTGGTAACATATTTTTGTAGAAAGTATGATATGAATAATATTTGGGAAATAAGCAAAACTTATAAGAAGACATTTTTGTAAGTTGGTTGGAGCCTCTACAGCAAATGTCGGCAATTGGGGCAGGGGGTCTGCTATAACTCAGAAATGCCTGCCCTCAAAGGAATAGATGTGGGACCACAGTATCTTGGCATGGGATCCATTTTGTTTGCTGTACGAGGTCCTGTGAAAACTGTAGGAGGTTGGGGTCTTGGAAGCACATGGCAACAAGTCTCTGCTCTGAACAGTCCCTTAACACTAAAGATTGTTTCTCAGTAGGACATCCTCAGCATCTCCTGCTCACTGTGTATGTAGATGTAAATACTGCACAGTGTGGTTCCCACTCATTCCTAGTCATAGGAATGACTATCCTACCCACCTACTGTAGAGGATGCTCAGTGCTACCAGCTGCAGGACAGGTGTGGTGACAAAATGGGTGGAAAGTCTGACTTTTTTTCATTTAATTGAATTCTGTTTCATTTTACAATTTTAATCTACCTCATCCTCTTCATTTTTCTATCTTTATCACCACTTAAATTATCAGTTTCTGTCCTTAAAACATATCATCATGCAAACAAACAAGTTCCCAAACAACTATCTAGAGGCCATCTGCCTTCAGTGAGTCTATAGATTTTTCTGCTACTGAGTTCAGTGTCACTGTGACTTAAAATATTATGCCAGAGATCAGCCAGAAGTCTCCCACTTGTAAACAGGACTGGGAAAGTGGGAAGAGCTTTATTCCTTCCTAGGGACTGTTCAGGAAGGGGAGTGTGTGCTGCTACTGAATTCAGGCCTGTCTACCACTGTCTTCTGCCCTCACTCTGGGCTGAGAGTAGGGAAGAAAGATTTTACACATCCCCAGTTGGTCTGTGGAAAGTGGGGTTTCAGAAGTAACTCTTGAAGACTCATCTCAAAATGTTTGCTGTTTCTCATATTTCTAAGCAGTCATCTCCACAGGGTCAGCCCTGTTCTTCATCCACAAACAATATATCTGGTGTGGACACCTTGACAGACACTTGGGTTTTAAAGTCAGAACAGCTTCAAAGTAATTCAACAGCAGTGTTTTCTTGGCCTGACACTTACAATCATGGAATGCAAAAAGAGGTTTTGCTGCAATTGTCAGGAGAATGGATGATTAGCATGAAGCTGCAACTGCAATATTTTGACCTTGCCCATCTCCTTATGCCAAAGATGCAATGTGGTATGAATGACAGCCAGGGCTGTCTCTGCTTCAGCAAGACATGCAGACGTGTCTGCTCTCTCTCTGGTAGGAGATCTGGCAGGATCAGCAAGGGGCACTTCCAGGTCATCTGGCAGCATGGTATGCAGACATGCCATTAATTTAAGGTAGGAGGAGATGACCTATCCAATCTACTTTCAATTATTCCCTAACACCAGAAATGCGAGGGGGCTTTTGTGTTCATTGCTGCACCCCTGAGTCTCTTCTTGTAGAGGCACCTGGTAACACGCAGTACCTCTGCCCTGCCCCGTCTCCATTCTTGTCTAGTATTTGGGAAAGGTTGGCCCTGCCTGCCATCCTCACCAGTCCTGTCTGTTGTGAATACAGTCAGGGTATGTTGTGTCTGTCTTGTTCCTTTGGGTCTTTACTAAACTGATAGTGATGGCCACCATGTTAGCTGCAATAGGAAGGGGAATTCTTTGTTTGGCCTTTTAGACTTGCTAGGTGAGTAATTTCTCATCCATTATAAAACACTCATAGCAATCAGAGACGTTAAAGGAAAATGAGATTTTCTTTGTTTCATTTAGATTTTCTTATACCGATTTAGCCTTAGTAACTGTGGGGGTTTAGTCACTGTTTGTGCCAACAGCAACTTTGTGAGTACCACACATTCCAGAACTGAGCCTGCTGTTTATAACTTAGAACAAACACATTTATTGGTGTTTGACCTACTGGTCTATGAATGGACATCTGAATTGAAAATTAATTTGTTCTTTTAAGCAACTTTGTGCCAGATCATTTAGAGGCTTACAAATAGTGGTGACAAGACATTTCTCATGCCAGCATGGAAAAGGTGATTAGAGCAGTCCCTCATATAGTTTACAATGATATTTATGAAAATTACCTTTGTGGAATTGCTCTTGCTGCTTGGTTGTAAAGGATATTTAAAGGTTTTAAAGTACTGTGTGAGAGGTTTTACGTAATTATTTCACAGTGGTCTAAATGAGGTATAACTAATGAATTTACAATAGCATTCCAGCTCAGGCTGTGGAACTGTGTTCATTCCTCCCACTAGTCAGTGACAGGAAAATCTTCTTTGCCATATTATAAGTGTTATGTTTAAAGCAAATGTTATCCTAGAAAATGTCAGGTTCTGTGATGGGTGTAGTGACATAATCTGTGGTGAGGTGATCAGCTGAAAATGTAATATCTCTAGGGATGTAGAAAACTTGTCAGAATGTAAGAGACTTGCATCCTGGGTTTGGTAATGTTGAGGTTTTCAGGAGAACCAACCTGTGGAGGAGACCCCGGATCCTCCTGACCCAATAGCCTACTTATTCCCTGACAGGAGCATATGAAAAAAGAAAAGGGAAAAAAAAAAAAAAGCTAGAGAGAATTTTGAAGCTGCAGAGTACTTATCTGTTACATAATTAGCTTCCTGTGGGAACAATACCCCTCCCATTTGAATTAGAAGTCACTTTACAGCTTACAGCCCTCAGCAATGCTCTTGGGACTCTATCCTGCTGATTTTTACTGTGAGTGTTTGTTGCCCACATAAAAAACATCTCTGAATCCTGACAAACATAGCATGTGCCTGGACTCTCCAAGTGCAGGGAGAGCAAAGTCCTCAGGTCTGTCTTCATCCAGCCATGCCGACACAGCCTCAGGGGATTTGGGCAGTGAATGATGGGCACAGACTTGTTCAGAGAAGAGTTCCTATGTGAGGACTGTGATGGAGTGAAGAGGCTGGGGTGGAGCTGGCTTTCTCAGCCGGCTCATTTCTTGTGGGTATTGTGGCACACGAGCATTACGGGGACTCTGAGCGAAGCACAGGTGGTAGCGACGCACTGCTGCTGTCCATACAGCAGCTTTCTGAAGAGGTGTGAAGATGGAGAACCTGACTCTTTGCCAATTTCCTTCAGCTGCACTTATGCAGGTTTAGCCCCTGACCTTGGAAATCCTTTATTTCTCAGTCTTCTTTTTGTCCTTTCTTGTCCCCTCACTTTCCCTCTCGCACTAGCTGGAGATTTATGAGGATGCTGAGGAGCTCCTCCACCTCTGCTGGGTGTGAGGAGATAAGCAGCTGCTCACACAGCAGCACGATTCCCCCACTGTCACCATTTCTCCTGCAGTACTTTCACTGATCAATAAAGAAAGCTTCAGCAGAAGAAAAAAACTCCATATATATATTCTTAAAACACAAAAGTTGTGTTCCAGTAAGGCTATTCATTAGGAGGAAGTGGATACTTTAAAACTACTTCAGCAGTTCTCTCATGCTGTCTCGACATCTGAATCCCAATTTCACAGTGCTGGAGAATAAAACATTCAGTAATGCACTGCTGCTGCTATTCATCTCCAGGTACAAGAGACTCGCCCTATCTTCTCTAGTGCCAAGTTGAACAGCATTGCTTCAATTCAGCTCTGCACAGGAGAAGAATATGTTACTTCACTGCTGCCTTCACCTGTTCCCGTTCCTTTGCTTCATTGTGCTGGTTTTCTTGAGTATTTCACGGTCTGTCTACAAGAGCATTTCTTGTTTATTAACATTCCTTTTTTTTTTTAATCTTACCCTCTCCAAACATTCAGCAGCAAAAGCCAAACACAATCAAAAGCAATATTGGTTCCTTTGTACTCTTTAGATGTGGGGAGTCCTTGTTAATTGGAAAAAGCAGAAAGGCAAAGTTTTCTTGCAGAATGGGTGTTTCTTTCTTAAATTCTGACAATAGCTGAGAAATCCTTGGGAAATATGTTCTCGCCAAAATTCACTCAGCATCAGACATGCTGTGAATAAATATTTCAGTTTCTTTCTTGCCACGTGGAGTCCTTTTGTTCCTTAGCCCTGCATCTGATTTGGGAACTGAGGAGTGCAAGTATGTATGTTTGGTTTTTCCCCTTAGAAAACACGATTTCATGTTGCATTAGGACAGTAAGGGCAGTGCTTCTTGTTACATCCTGATGTTACAGCTCGAGGTTGTTGGCACGGACTGATCTCAGAACATGAAGACAGTGCACATGTGTGTGCAAGCATGTGTGTTAGATTTCATGTCTTTGGGCCCTTCTCTTACTGCTAAAACTAAATCATTTGTCAAAACTAATGAGGCCTGGAAATTTAATCACTCAGTACCATTAGGAACAGTGGGTGCATTGCAGCTGTACAACCTTACTAGAATTGAGCATCAAACCTTTTGAGAAGTCAAGTGTTGGTTCATTTGCATTGAAGAAATCTTTCTAGTAGTGCAAATATATCGACTCCTGGTTCAGAGGAGTCCTTTGAATTTAAGGCATCAATATTCTAGAAACAAAACTGGGGTTTTTTTCATAATATAATTTTCATAATATATTTTCATAATATAATAACCCAAACATAATTGGGGCTTTTTTTCTTCTTTTATCCCCAGAGTGAATAAAGTCTCTACTGAAAGAAATTACCACTTAATAATGCATTCCGTGGTGAAAAGTTCTAAGGTTAGAACAGTCCTGGGTAATGGATAAACTTACACACACACACACACTGTTTCTGATCAACGGAGATATTGTTCTTTCCCGTTCCTCAGATGAGATCTGGGCAGATCTGGTCAAGAAAAGGGGGTATTGAAATGCAAACCCATCTCGTCCTTTGTGGTTTTCAAAAATACAAAGGTGTGCATTAGTTCTGGAAGCTTCATAGAGCCCTGCATCATCTTGGAGGTTGACACTTCCACTTTTAAAAAACACATGCAGACTGTTGGGGTTTTTTTCTTGTCAGTCTTTTGACTATTCAATTAATTTTTAATTATCAAATCATAGAAAAGCTTGCCTCCACCCAACCAAATTCAAAACTTCTTGGCCAGATGTTGGGCTGATGAAGTAAAACACGTGACAGTAGCTGTTCACCCATAATGACGTTTCTTTCAGAGGAAGCTTCTAAGTGAGTACACAGATGTGTTGATGTAGTAACAGCAGGTAAAGTGATAATGGAGAATATGATGGAGCACTGTCTGTGCACCACCTTTTGGACTCTGATACCCTTCTGCCCCCAAGCAACATGTGGTATTTTTTCAGGACAGAAAAATAACTCCCATAAATCCAATGCCACTCAGCTCAGCACAGGCTGGTAGTTTTGAAGCAACATGGAACTTGATATTTCACGAAGTTAAGCTCTTGACCATTCACATTCATGCAGTTTTCATTGAACTTATAAATGTGAAAGAACTGTGGGACTATGAATCTGACCATATTAACTGTAAGTTTCCTTTTCCAGTTTCAGAATAAAAGAGATTTAAAAATCATTCCTACAGTCATGGAAAACAGACAAGTTAGTCTACTTGGCTTAAAGTGAAATTTGGATTTTATTTTTTATGCTCTATTCCTTGCTTTCAAATTACTTTCTTTGTTACAGTTCATTGCTGAAATAGTTGAGCCATGTTTACCTTCAGGTGTGTCGGTGAACAAGTGTGTTGTTTTCAACAAGTAGTGTTATTTGGGGTCCTCAATTTTTCAGACTACTGCTAGAAAGCCAATTTGTTAAGGCAAGTGTGTTTAATATTTTTCTGAAGACTGGTAAAGCCAGGCAGCCAGAATGGTCAATGACTTTTGATCAAGTGGTGCCTGTCAAATACCTTTACATTCTTACTCAGGAGCTGTCACTGAACCTGCAGGGCTTTGCTTTGTGGGTATACCATGGTTTCTGTTTCTCCTGCCTGCCTCTAAAACACTGGGAAGCATGTCTTGCTAGGTCGCAACATTAAACCTGGCAGGCAGCTGGCTATGAAAACCCACTTTCCTGATGGAGATGAACATTCCCTGGCTGTGTTCTGCCTTTTCCACAGGTACACGCTGGCGGCGCAGGACCTGGTGATGCGAGCCAGGGGAGTGCTGAAGGACCGGGGCTGGCGGATATCCAACGACAGGCTGGGCTCTGGAGACGACATCTCTGTCTACGTCATCCCTTTAATACACGGGAACAAACAGTCGTGAAAGTAGCATCCAGAACGGTTACAGGATGGGGATCTTGGGAAGGGCCTGTAAGAGACAATATGTTTTTGGTGGTCTGATCAGGACACTTCCAATTGATGTAATCTAGGCAAAACTAATGCTGGAGGGGTATTTTTCTGCCCAAAAGGTAGGGTTCTGCACATATACTGTATATGATTAAAGACAACCCTTAAGATTCCAATTTCCCTACAGAAATGGTTTTGGTGCTTAACAGGAATGGGATTTAAATGCTGCTAGCATATTATGGATTCTGTCATCCTCTAGGTGGGGTGGGGAATTAATTTTTTTCTCAGTTTACCATGTAGCTTGGAAGAGCCATTTCAGTTGTGAAAGTAGAAGTGGGTATCAGAAGCCAAGGAGGCTCCTGAAATCTACCCCCAAATATTCAGAAGGTGGCTTGGGTCACATCTCATTTAAGAATATATATATACATATATAAGACTCAAAAATTTTCTTGTTTCAAAAAGTTGTATTCATGACTTATCTATAGACAACTTCAAACTTGTGTAATCCTTCGAGCCCCCATTTTCCTCTCCTGTCTCTTCTTCAGTAGACTATACCTCCTGTATTTTAGTAGGAAAACTAAAATTGTTTTCAGCGTGACTATGCCTGTTTACTGCAGCGAAAACAGTCACCTGCAAAATTGTCCAGGAGAAATAGGTCACAGTCCTGTATGGCAGAATTTATTCTGGTGTGAGGAGTTATTCGTCAAGATTCCTTGTTGTGTGTATACCATGATTATACAGAGCATGCAAACTCAGCTTTATGTGATGTTTACCTGGAGGCCCTGGTTTCTTTGGGATCAGAGATTTACATTCATTGAATGGTTCTGCCTGCTTTATCCTGTTGAAAGGATCCTGACCATAAAATTTTTGCATCAGTTGGGATTTAGTAAATTTGTTTGGACTCCTACTAGAAGTAGTGGTATTGTTCTCCTTAGCAATTTGGATACCCAGAGAAGTGATCTATTTCAAAGGTGTTTCACTTCTTCCTGCCTTACTAACTGTTCAGTATACCTTCACCTCCTTGACTTTGGTGATCAGAAACCGACAGCTTACAACTTTCTGTCCTCTTGGCATTGAGAACTGTAGTCAAGGATCACACGATGACTGTGATAGATACAAGTCCTTGGCTTCAGTGGCTCTCTTCTTAGCAGTGATAAATCAATTTAAATGAAGAAAATTTGTGTAAAACATTATCGAAGTGAAAGCAGTAGTCCAGGAGAGAAACAAGTGAGCAAATCTGCAGCGTAACCGGGCCGCATAGTTTTCACACAGGCAGCTCCCTTCACTGGCAGGAATGTAAGAGAAACAAAACCAGAAAGTTCTACTGTATAGGCAGGAATATTGGCTGGGGAGCCAACTTCCACCTGATTTGCACCCAGACCACATTTGTGTGGAGCTGTTCATTTGGTTTGTTCTTCTTTGATAGGAAAAAAGACAGGGAGCTGACATGATCGTAGGGCACTGACTAGGGACCTCACAAATGTTGTGTCCTTTCCAAAAGAAAAGGAGGATGCTGTGCCCATTGCAGACTTTCTCCTGAACAGGCGTGGCCTAGAGCTTGCCAGTTCTGTAATTTATGATGTGCTGTGTAAACACGACGCAGCCCCAGTGCAGTGTAGCTGCCCAGATACTGTGCTTGATCGCATCCGGAAGTACAGTTTGGTGGATTTAAACTACTCTTGCTTCAAATCTCTAGACCCAGAAGAATTTCAGGATGAAAGCAGGCAATGTGGAGTGTGGAACAGCTCAAACATGCAGCAAGCTGCATGATTTTAGTCTGAAAACTGTTCCATGAGTTCCCCAGTGCCTCATGTGATAAATCTGTACAGAACATGGATGTCGTATATTCTAGAGCTTCAGTATAAAGCAATAGCATATCTGATTATGTGTTTTCATGCTTTAACTTTTCTTTCCTTATTTTTTTTCTCTTTACCTCTTTTTCTGTGTGCATCTGGGTGAAAAGAGAGGTTTGGAGTCTAGAATATTTTTCACATGGCCCCTTGTATGTTTTAAAATTTAAGCAAGAGATCTTCTCTTGCACTTTTTTTTGGCCTAATAAACTTGTAAACATGCTTTTCATGCTCTGTGTAACTCCTGTTCTCTCTTTGCAAATGTAATTGTGTAGTCCTCAGCAATTCAGATCCTTTTTCACAAAGAAAGTAGTGCTGGCAAATCTGGTGGAATCGTCTGAACAGCAAAGAAGCTGGTGCTTGCTGGTACCAGCTACAAGCCCGAGTCAAATATTGCAGTGCTCGTGCACTGTTGGTCTTCATTATTTGGTGTCAACACACATACCAGTCTCTGTAAAACCACTGAGTGCAATGTGGTGGAAGTAGATTTCCAAGTGTAGTGTTTGCCAAAATTTAAAAGTGAAACTTCAAGGCAATGGAAAAGGCACCTTCTCATTCAGGGGTGTTTTTAAATATAGCCCTGAAGAGACGGTTAGCAGAGTGCATGATTTGGTGGGAGCAAACTGGCAGGTGACTTCTCAGAGCATGATCTGATGGGCTGGTGAATCAGCTGCACAGTGTTTGGTTTTCATCTGAAGCATTGCCACCAGTCAGCAACTTCTTTGCAATGACTGGGCCCAGCTCGAGTTATGTTCACTGTCAGCCCTCTCCTGGAAAGGGCAGAAATACAGGATCAGCAATTAATATAAATTAGCATCAATTAATGAATTTTGAGAACTTTAATAAAAGGTTTTCTACTCAGACGTACGTGACTGGAACTATGCCGTGATGCTTTTTGTTCTGCTTTTTTTGCAAAGTATCCGTGACACATTTAGGTGCCTGCCTCCCTGGAGTGTCTGGCACATCTCGGATCCAGTGCATTAGCACTTGGGCTTTCACTTTTATCTGCTTTCAGTAGGAGCTTCTTGCATCTCTGCACTGGGGTCGTGCTCTGCTTCAAGGCATGGTATAAATACATCTACACACCTAAACCTCTCAGAAATAACAGACAGGAGTCATTTACTGGGGAGGTATTATGTGAGAAGCAAGAGTAATTAAAAGCACTTCCAATTCCCTTTATAGGCTGAATTACTTTGTGAGTCACCGCATTAGAAAACTGCTGGCAGGGAGGATCCATGGTGCACAATGCCCTTTTTCAGATAGGTGTGGGATGGATATTGCCATGTTCAGATTTGCAGCTGCTCTAGGGTTCCGTGAAGCTCCTGAGTTAGGAGCAGACAGCTTGTGTCCTCAAACTGGAGCAAGTTTGGCACCAAGTCTGAATTTTAGATCCTTGGCATGTCATCTTAGTTACTGCCTGATGCCAGCAGTGGTCTGGGTTTTACCAGTCAAGTTCCCTCAGTATCCAAAACTATTTAAGCCTCAGCAGCAAGGAACCTCAGTCCTGAGTTACATCTGCATTCATGTGGCTATTGCACACAGCGCTCTGCCTTGCCTGTGCATAGGCACTGCTTAGAAAGTTGGGCAAGTCCTTGTCCTTCCTTGGATAATGGCAAGGAAAGGTGCTAATGATAGAGTTCCAGTTAGCTGCAGTGTAACACTGTCTTCTAGGGCCTAGTCCAGTCCCATTTCTAGAAACTCAATCTTCTACCATTCTCCTATGAATACTGCTGCAGAAAGCAGTACAGTCGTTTTAAACATCTTTCTCTTGCACTACAGCCTAAAATTTTCTTTAATTTGATGAAGAAGGTGTTTAGAAATTTAATTTACACCTTATTATGTGAGGCACACAACCATCTTTTGGTGCATTAAGACAATAATGCTTCCTTCATGAACACAAAAGCATATTGTCTGAGAGGGCTGCTGTTCAGTGGCCTCATACTGAAGAGAGAATTTTTTTAATCTAAAAAACAACAGCACTAACAAGCTAAATCTAAAGGAAAAGTGGTCAGAATCTGCTGTTAGCAGTGGATTTCCATTTACAGTTACTTCCATGTTAAAATATGACAAGAGAGGTCTGTGAGGTACTGTCAGCTCTGTCCCTCCAGGATGTTTTTTAAGAACTGCACTTGATGTTTGGGCAGATTTTGGCTCTGAACTTCTGCTAGGTTTTTAAAGAACACTACGTGCTCCAAGCAAATCTGCTTTCTTCTGGCCTTGGTGTTTTCCTTTTATTTTACATTTTCTTGAAATACTTTCAGCATTTTTCTATCAAACACAAATGGCAAACTGTGTGGAAATGTTGTTCCTCCCTGACATTTTAGGTGTGTAAATAGTTTTCCTCTGTGTGTCTTAGATGAAGATTCGGTAGCGTGGCTACCATAGAGAGAGTGACCAAATGATGCTGTAACTGTGCTGCTGTATTTCTACCTGTGATGTACTTGAAGGAGGATGCCCTTCTCCACCTCCACGCTCATTCTGTTTTCTTTTTTCTTTTTAACCATTACTGTTGATGTTCTTTCATAGGTGTCTTATTTTGATTTTTTTAAAATACCCGCCACATTTTTCTTTCCTTCATTAGGCAGTTCATCTTAATCTCTTAATTTGAGATCTGTACAACTGTCTGGGGTTTATGTGTCCTGAAGAAAGGAGGACCTGCTAGAGGAAGATGTTTTGGACCAATGTACTTCTGCTTTGTGACTGTGAAATGTTAATCTTTTTGTAACCTAAGAACAAAAAATGTTTAGTAAAGGGATATATTTTGTGTTTTTTGAAACTTTTCAGTGCAATGAACAAAAGAGGAGGATACTGAAGAAGTGTATGTGCAAAGTTTTAAAATAAAATTTTAAATTATATATTATATATATCCATCTAGATCTATAATCATTGTTATTCTGCCTTGGTCATGAAGATTCCCGAAGAGTCTTTATGTGTACTGTTAATTGTGCAATATGGACAGGTAGCACACTCTGCTTTACAAGGGAACTGACAACTCACTGACTAAAGGTCTCACTCGAGTTAATGAAGTAAATTCCTACGAGGTGCATTGGCGTATGGGGTGATCTGGAAGAGTTCAGCTGCAGGATGGCTGTGAGAGCTGTGTGCTGCCATCGGATCGTGATTCATTGCTCAGACTGCCAGTTGCCATGCTCTGACTCAATGAAGAGCTATGCAAAGTGATCAGCTACCAGCTCTCTGAGGCATTGGGTGTAATTTTGGAAATGACAACATAGTTGGAGTGAGTTTTCCCTCATCCCTGGTTTCTTAGGAATCACTGTCTTAAATGCTGCTCTGAGTTTATGTTCGAGTAAGGGTGAATTCATAGATTCCAGTGAAGCAAGCTCTCATGGTTATTTAGTGACCAAAGGTGCTTTTGAAGGTACTGAAGGTGCAGGAACTAACACTGGCCTTGCACGGTACAGCAGAGCCACGGATAATGCCCACCTGGGTTGCCAGCAAGAGAATGAGAGCTGGGCGTGTTTCTACTCATTATATTTTGAAATATTGCACTGTAGCACAAGTGGTTCTCCTGCTTCCTATTTTACCTCATGCTTAGTAAGAGAGCAGTGAAAATATCTGTTCTAGTGCTACTCCAGTTTTTAAAGTGCTGCTCATGCCCGTTGCATCCACTGAGCACAGTGGAGAGCAGAGAGAAGGCAACGTGTTACTTTCACTCTGCTTCTTCTTACTCGCCCATTAAGTCCTACAGTTTATTACTGCAGTCCGACCTCAGTGTCAAGTTTGAAACTGCTGTGCAAATGAAACTTCAGCACAGCTTTGCCTGGCTTGCTGGTGTCAGCTGAATAATGAGTGTTGGTAGCATGCAGTGACAGGGAACTGTTGCACATCAACTGAACCGAAAGGACCTTGTTCCACATCATCCTCTTGCTTTTGCATTTCCTATGCCCTAAATTCTGTAAGCTTGTAGATCAAATAAGGCTTGTTATTTTAAATTTTTTTAGGTGACTGATACAACTCTTAAAATTTCAGTTTCTGTAATTCATGTAGGCAGTAAGTCAGTGCTTTGCCAAATAATACATGCGTGGTATCCTATTGAATGTACTCAGTTAACTAAAGTGACATAGGGGAACAATCTCAGTAATTTATTGTATTTTGTACAGTTTCTGTAAAACCAGAGCCTGACATTTTTTCTTCTCAATGTATCCTGCTAGAGCAGTGTACCTTCACAGAAAGCTGACTTCTTTATGCTTTTATAGATTCCAGAGTTTCTCTCACGCTTTCCAGGAAGGCTTATATAAACCAAAGTTTTTGCACATTCTGTTCTTGTTAGAAGGAAGGATGAAGGCTTTTTAAAAAAATTCTCCACTTTGCAAAACAAAGGATGCCGTAACTTTTTGGGGACATATTAAAAGATTTCAGGGGAAATTGTGCTTTGAGGGCAAGATTGTTGAAAAGGAGTTTGATCGAGGTAGACAAAATGTGTCTACAGGTAAAGACACATTATTTGGACGCTCTTAATAATTTAAGAACAATTAATCATAAATTTGAAGCTGTAACAGTAGTCCACACTCCTAACACTCTGCCACAAAATATTAAGGGGAGAGGGAGGTAGAAAAAATAATTAGATCTTTACTGTAGCTAATTTAGGACTGATTACTTAGATGCATATACAGGTGAGATCTCTGAACTTTTATGAATTTGAGGCCACCTAATATTCTAGTTATATTCTTTTTCTTTGGTGTTTTAGTACATAATTTCTTGGCCTCTAAAAATGTCCCTCATCTTGACCACAAGCATTTATCCCCTTAAGCAATAGAAATCAATCCCATATGGTGTCCCTCTGTCAAGATGGCACTACAACCAACTGTAATGATCTGGTGTTTTCCCTGGGCTTCACAGTTATCCCTGGATTTACAAGTCTATTGGTTGGGTGTTCTGCTTGTCTGTGGCAATTCAAGGCCTTTCCCAACAGACTCTACTCCAACAGAGCATCTTCCCAGTTCATTTATGCTATGGGTGGTATTTTTCTTTCCTGTATTTACTGTGTCCCTCTCTGATTTACAACATTTTGGAGTAGTTAGCTGCTGCTTGAAATGTGCCACTGAGTCCCTGGCCATCCACCTCCTCCCACTGCTTGCTTCCTGCAGGCACTGACAGTGACAGCATCACCAAGAAATGTAGGAATGCTGGAAGTTAAAGGGAAGATTCATGGAAGGGGAAATGGTTTCTTCTTGAACCTAACATTGCTCATTACCTTAAAATTAAAATTTACATGCCCTGTAATATTTTAATTCTCCTATTTGAAAGGGGAAATTTTAATGTTTTTTTAAGTTGGTTTTAGAGGGCTCAACTATTTGAGCCATTGTTACCACAGTTCTTTGGCTCAGTTATTCTCCGGGGAAACTACTTCTCCTTGGCAAATTAAGAGCTGTCTGGAAGATCCAAAGGTTGTCACACAAGCCCAGATACAGCATTTAGCTTCTTATATGATAGTCATTGTGTATTTCTGTAATTGCTACAACTTTTCAGGGACTAAGCAAAGAAAGCCGAAATTTTGCTATTTTTGCTTTAGAAAGGTAAGACTTAAGAATATGGAAATTTTGCAAGATATCCATAAGTAAAATTACAAGGAAATGTTTTCCCATGAGAGTTACTGTGGACGACAAATGACTAGGCAGTCACCTCACAATGTAGCACAGATCGTTCCTAAATACAGACCAGTATAGTATTCAATACAGCTCAGGGATGTAAAAGCAGCTGACACCCCTGCAGTCATTTTAGTCAGACTCTGCCCGTCCAGATCTCTTAAATGTGTATTAGTTTAATTTTTAGTTCTGCAGCCCTTTGTGGCAGATGTGGGCTGAGGCAGCTGTTTCAGGGTACAGTGCAGTATCACAGAACATACTGGGATAGGGAAGAGGAGACAGGGAGAAGCCAAATCCAGCTGCAGTTCTCCAGTATCTAGAAGCAGACAAGCCAGTTATTTAAGGAGGGAATTGCCAAATAATGTACAAAGAGCAGGGAACTCCTGCAGCCACAAGCAGTTTAGGCCTTGATTCTGAAAAATCCTCTGGTCCCCATGTTGTGCCTGTTTACTTTCATTCCTGGGCTGGTACCGCAGCTAATTGCACCAAATGTCTTATTTCTTACCATCCGCCAGCTTTCCCTTGAGCTTTGTCAGCCAAATGTCAACTGCATCTCATCTAGCTGAGATCAAGGGACTCCACGAACAAGCTCCTAATACAAAGTTCTTATCCTGCATTTTCTGAGGATTGTGTTCACTGTGCTCCCAATAAAAAAAATGAATTTACTTTGCTGGTCTTTGCACCCCCTCTCAGTGCTTCTTTTTCACCAGCACTCATGCAATTGAATTTAACATCTGGGAATTTGGAATATGTTAAAAGAACTGGAACATCATTCTTACTCCTAGTCTGCTTGAGCACCAGCACTGAAGCAGTTTAAATGAGCCAGACAAGAGTCAAAACACAAGTTTCGAACTAAGTTTCATGTCCAGACATATAAGTGTTCTGTGAATGGGAAAAATATAAAACACAATGCTGAGATGGTAAATCTTGCTGTGGTTACATTTTTTTAAGAAGGGTGTTTTAGGGAATGTCTGTTTAGTGCCAGAAAACAAAGGAAAGAGAGGGGAAAAAGACAAAAATATATACTGTTATGTAAAATTTCCCAGTCATTCTTTTCTGCTACTGCTCCTGCAAGATTTCACTGGTGCTGGCTTCATTAGGAAAGCAGGTAGCATGGGACTTGGGTACTCAGTCAATTAGAAAATGGGGAAAAACACCCAGCCTGGAGTCCTGAAGTTAGCTATATGGCACAGAATGCATTCTAATAAATAAGCTTTTGGAGAATATAAAAATTGAATATATATATATATGAAAAATTAATAAGTAACTTTGAGCAGCAACTAACGAGACATCCCTTTCTCCAGGTGCCTCATACTCAATGAGACAAAATTGAATTTTAAAAATTGAACAGGGAGTTACTCAGTTTTGTTTGGAGAATTCAACAGCTACCTTTGTATTGAAAAGCTGCATCTGTCCACAACTACTGGGAATGCACCAGACTATGGCTGTCAGATGGCTTGGGCCAGTGAAGCCACCTGCCCCAACCACCAGCAGTCTCCTGGTGATGAGTTGAGCCTCCGCTTCATGAGGACCTGCAAGGTTGAGCAATGGCTAAACAACAGATGACATGAACATCTAAGTAAAGGGATAAATCCCTCAGGATAGAGTCTCTCTTTTTTCTTTTTTTTCTCTTCTTTTTTCTTTTTTTTTCTTTTTTCTTTTCTCTTTTTTTTCTTTTTTTTTTTCTTTTTTCTTTTTTTCCCTTTCCTTTCTTGTTGGAGTAGGGGATGAATGCTTCTATTTGCACACTACCCAAAACAAAGCTCAAGAGTATGAACACCAACCCTGTCAGCAGAGTCACTGCTCCTCCACTCAGGAAAATGGCAAATAAAAAAACTCATCTCTCTTTCTGCTCTGGAAACAGGCAAAGAGAGAAAAGCATGGCTTTGCCTGCAGTCAAGAACTGGCACAGCTGCTGCACTTCAGGTCATGGGCTGCCTCACAAACAGAGCTTGGTAGAGAGACGAGGTTTTGGGGATCTCCTCCTTGTTGTACTGGGCTATAGTTTGGCACTTAACAATACTGGTAATTGTCCTGCAACAGCTGAGCTGGATTTTGTTGCTTTTCACCAATCCGGTGTTGCTCTTAAAAACAAATATGCTGAGGTTTCTGGAGAAATAGTTATTTTTTAAATGCATCCATAGTGTGATGATTGCATGCCAGCCTCCCCCCGGCACGGGTAACACTCTCCCCTTGCCCTCCCCAGTAACATAACATGGCTGTAGTGCAATGAGCTGCTGCTCCCAAGGAGGTGATTATTTCTAAGGGACATATCAGTAGGAGAAAAATGCTTTGAGGGTGTTGCTGTGGCTCTGTGTGACCTGCATTGGGGATGAAGTAGAAAACTCAACATTGCAAATGTACCCAGGGTCATGTTCACAAGGGTAGCAGTGGGGGAAGGATGCGAGCAGAGCATGAGCAGCTCTGTTGCTTCATGTGAAAATAAACTCTAATAGCAATTAAGGGAAAGGAGTAGGAAATTAATAAGGCAGTAAAGATTTTTAAAAATTGGTCACAAACCATTGGTTTATCCCTTGAAAAGCTTAGTTGACAAGGATTCTCTCATCCCTTTGTCTGCCTATCTCTTTCAATAATCATCCTTCTTCATGCAAATATAGATGGAAAGGGGGGAACAGTGAAAGGTTAAAATGGAAGCAGGCTATCTTTCATCGACATGGTAATTTTTCTGCTTGGCTCAATGCCAAACGCTTACTGCAGCCACTAGCTGCCATTCCAACATGAGTGAAAGGATCTTTAATAAGAGTGTAAATAAAAGCCAGGCTGAGAAATGAGTTTTCCATCCCAGCAATCACTGGCCTAACCTCGGCTGTAAATAGTCTCTCAGAGCAGCACAGATGGAGTACCAGCACCTGGGGATCAAGGCAATCTCTGCACAGTGCAATTTAAACAGCTGGGTACAATTGAAACACGAATTAGCAGGCATAGACTGAGGGATTCCATTTTGTGTGCTAGGTAAAAACAAATAATTCAGTCTTTTTTCCCCTTTAAAATAAAGAAAGGTGCTGTATGGGGGGAGAACTTTTGACATGATCTTGTGGGAGGTGCTCTTCGCTGCAGCTGTTAGATTAATTTAACTATGAGAATTTCCCACAAGGTGCTGTAAAAACAGAGCCCTAATTTATTATCATTGATTTAACAGCTCGAAAGTGATTTATCTGACTTCAGTAAAGATAGCGAGCACACCAGAAGAATGATCGGTCACTCTGGGCTTTGTGTGGCTGTGATTGGCCTTATTAATTTAGAGCAGAAGCTCTGTTTCAATGTATTATTGACACAGTCAAAGGCAGTTGGCAATTGAACCATTTAAAATACTTTTGGGGGGTTTTTTTAAGCATTACTAATGCTGCTAAGAAGTAAGAATTTATTCCACATGGAAAAGATTCTCATTAGTTAAGAAATGGTAAGGCTTCATTTAGAACTGTACAGAAACAGACGCCTGGTCTTGGATTTGCAAGCTGGGTTTTTTTAAGTAATTTATTTTTCTGTTGTTGGGAATCAAAAGCACACTGTGAAATTGAATTGTTAAGCATTACAGTAAATGAGAAATAGCTTTGCAAGAGACAAAAGAGGTTGACACAAGGGATTGCTGGCTCTTGCTCTTTTTAAGGGTAGATTTCAGAAACACCTAAACACTTCACATATTTTACTATTTTTATCATTCAGTCCTCTTTATGGAAGTTATAGAGCATATCTGTTGACAAGTAAATATATCTAGGTTTTATTTCAGAAGAATATGCTTTCAGTTAAAATGGGTGTAGCATCCACTACTGAAATGTCACAAGTGAGTGATAGAATTTCTTCACACAAATAAGAGGAGAAAGGATGAAAGGCAAAGGGAAAAGTGACTGCTCTGTCTCTCCAGAAAAAAACAACTGTTTTTAAGGAGCATGAAATGAAATTCAAGTGATTTGGAAGATTACCTGAACCAGAAAATTTGAATACAGAATACAGTGTGTTTGCACTAGAGTGTGCACATGCACAGAAATCACACAGGAAGTGCCAAAACTGTTTCTTGTATTAGGAGTGCTAAGCAGGAAAAAGGGCTGGAAACAGTTGCGTACCAATTTATCTTACCACCTGGACTGGCGTGTGGTTGGGTTATATGTCACTGATTTGTATGGCTCTGCATTTCAGTCACCACTGGATTATGCCCAGCTTTAAAGCCCATCGACAATTGTCTTTTCAAGGTGGGAGACAGAAATGCTGCAGGTTCAGATTTCATCCATGGGGTACGAATGCTTACAGTCATTTTGCTGTCCTGGTGACATGCTATCTGACCTGAAACTAAGATAGTCCACTTAGTCTCCATACAACAGGAGAAAAAAGCAGAAAACAATATTTCAGCCCTTCAAAATATGAAATAATAACAGTTATTTTTAAAAATGAAAAGACTAGGACAATAGAATAAATTATGATGTATGTAAAGCTTCCACAAAAATCTCATACACGTTGTCAAGAGATTGAAGAATGAACGCACAAACAGCTATAAATCTCACTAAAAGGTCTGAGGGACCAATGGAACCTATAAAATCAGCCCTCAAATCCCATGCAAATATAAAACAAAGCTGAAGCCCATGTTATGAGTGTGAAGAATACAGGAAGTTTTATGGCAACCTGCACATCTTCCCACCTTCTTGTGTTGTCATCAATCTTGTGTAGTTCCCTATAGCACATTATAGAGACTTTAGGAGAATTTTATAAATTATGTGCAGTATTACTTTGCCTAAATTCAAATTTACGGTGAAAAAATTCATCAATGAGTAGCACACTAAAATGTTTCCACACACTGTTTTTACCCATGACAGAAGTCTCCTAAAAAATAAATAAACCTTCTTCAGAGTACTGACCTGCATACTGACAGATCTTTGTTCTTCCCAAAATAATGCTAGGTATTTCTTCCCATTTAAATCCCATTCTGGATGGCTTCACATATAATTCTGGAAAATTACAAATAAGTAACCTCAACAGCAGACGTCACAAACACTTTGGAAGAAATTACTGCTTCTTGGCAAATAGTTTGCCTTTTTTTTTTTTTGCATATCCCTTAATTTACCACGGACTTCATTCTAAAAGTTGACATGATGGCACACACAGATGTAAATGAATATTACAGGATAGTTTAAAAGCACAACCATTTTTCATCATTGAAACAGCAACCTAAAAGACATTCTCTTTTAGGGGCTATATTCCACATGACATCCTGGAGTACTGTTCATCTCAGGCTTCTCTTGTTAATATTCCTAAGGAAGGCTTAATAGGCATCTCAGGATCTAAACTATGATGCGACTTGTTTACTGCTGAAGCACCAGTCAGTACAGGACTAGAATATACAGATTCACATTTGGTGCTTGGAGATTTTTTGGGGAGTTTTTTCTTTCTTTGGGGTTTTTTGCTTGTTTGTTTGGGGGCTTTTTTGTTAAGAAATAAAGCTTCAGTTACCACATTGGCAAAAATATTTCTGCTTTAGCAAGAGACAGACAATTTGAGAGGACTGAACCTTTGAAAAAAATGTTAATAACTGATGAGCACTGAGGTGATCTTTTACACATCATCCTCCTCCATTTCTTTGAAATTTTAATAACCATTTTCATGAAAAGGTGTCTTTAATTACTGCAAGAGCAATCTGCAGACAAATATGCTCAAGTGCCAATGTGTATACCATTAAGACACAGAAACAGACATTCCCTTCCTTTGATGCTACTTGACCTTCCTAACTCTGGAAAAATCCACAACCCTCCCACTCACGCTTATGGTCCCAACAACAAAGACCAGAAGCAGACTTCTCTTGGAAAACACTAGAAGAAAATCACTGATTGCCCAAGGCTTCTATTAAAGCCAATCTTATATAGTTGCATACAAAACACAACAAAAACTGGTGTTGCAAGTTTCTTAAAAATACCTGCATCTTAAGAAAGGACACGGCTAGGGGGTTTGCTAGACTTGAATTATGTGGCATGACCAGGAAAAGCCTGGTTCTGCCTGAGGAGTGCACGACATAAACAGAACAGGCTTCCGGAGCACCTCTCTGCAATCCTCCAGTCAAAACACCATACATCTTACAGCTAAGTATTCTGCCCACAGAAACACATAACTTACACATGAGAATTAAAATCACGAGCTAAAAGCGCTGCAGTGACATGTTGAGGACCACAGGCACAAGGAAGCGTTTGGAGTGAGGAAGCAGTGGGTACAGCTCTGGGCACACCAGCCTGGGCACGAGCCCACCCAACACCACAGGGGCACAGGCAGAGGTGCAGGCAAATGCCACCGTGGGAGACCAGCCACCACGGCAGGGGGCAGAGCACTGGCAGCAGACGAGCCACAGAAACTCAAAACAAATCTGCCCGCGACAGCAGGTCGGGATTGCGCTGCTCTGCATATGAAGGTCTAACTCTGGTAGCTGAAGTGAACGCTGTGCTCGTATTCACTTCAGTTCTAAGAAAATTGCTGGAAAGAAGCTCGTGGAACTGAATTTCTTTGTTAACCTCTGCAGAAGTTTTAATATTACTTGAGATCTCCTGGACAAAGGATCAGGCCCAGTAACTTCCATCCTGATTTGGTCCTCAAAAAAAAAGCTATTAGTTATCAGTCAGGTGTACAGCATATTGCTTATAGATGCAGAGGTAAGAGAAAGCCTCCAAGTAGAGTTTTCAAGCTGCAGGGCCATAAGGAAAGTCCTTTGTGAAGCTCCATTTTGCTCCCACACTGTCAAGCGCGTTGCCATCAACAGATCTCTGAGAGGAAGGGTCACTGGGAGTTTTGCTAGAGAGAGCATAAATCATCAGTTACTAGTGTGCAAATGCATGATGCGGCAGTACACAACTGGCCGGGGATTAGCAAAGTGAGGGTTTGTGAGATAAAGATGTATGATCCATCTTGCTTATCTTTAGGATAAAGGTGCTGACTCCACCTCATATGCAAAGAACTGTCTGTTGGATTACAGCTGTTACCAACAGGTGTAAAGGTGCTACAGAATGTATGTGTGAGATATGCATAAAAAGAGTCCTGTAGATGAGAAGAAGGAAAGGGAATGTATTTGTGTAACAGAAAAATGAATGCTGTATTTCCTGCTTTCAGCCTCCTTCCTATGGAAAGGAACTAATTGCTTATTATCATCAGTGGTAAATACAGTCATAGTTATTTAACTTACATTTCAGCCTCTAGCGGAAACATGTTTCATCTGTAATGTTACTATTGCTATCATCATTGCATTCATAGTAATTTCTTGTGGCTGGTGTTAGGCCAGCCTCTGTCATCTGGAGTGACAGGCACAGGTAGACATGTGGGCTTACAAGAAATTACTCATAAGAATAAAATTTGCAAAGTCATAACTTCAAAATAATTACCCAATGTTCTTAAAAATTGCACTTCTTAAAAGAACCACCATGAAACAGTCCTGTTCTCAACGTATTCTCTATTCTCCTAACAGCAGAATTTTTATTTTTTAAAAGAGACAATATACATTGAT